>CM054183.1:8206474-8306474 GCA_028829895.1 Sinotaia quadrata
GTATGGATACGTAACTTGGTTTTATTTTCTTCCGGTAATTTATTTATTTGTTAACGGCTAGCACAAGAATCGCGTGGTATCTGATGTCGAAAATGTAAAGCAAGTTCGCGTGGCTTGCTGCAATTACTTTCGTTTCAAATTTTATTGAAGACACGATGGCTCTCCTGTTTGTTTACATTGCAGTGGATTCAAGAAATAGTTTAATAACAGAAACACTGTAGTAAATCTTGATATCTGAACACCTTTTGCCCAAACAATTAATTATCACTTTCCGAGATGTGAGAAAAAAGCACAGAAATGAATTGCACTTTTGTAACCGTAAATAATATGCTTAGATGGATGGAGTGTAGGGGGCGCTTCCGGCTTCCGCCGCTTTCGCGACTAATATGCTTAGAAGACCATTAATTTCCTTAAGTATGGCATCACAAACTCAGAGAGAGGCTGATGCTATTTATAGCACTGCTACCAAAATGTCGGACTAAGAATTAAAGAAAACATACTCGACAAAAGAATTTTCTCTTCACGGAGTCGGCTGATTGTTAATGAGCAAGAAAAAGCAGGTTGATTATTAATGAAAAAGGTCAACTATTATTAATGAACAAGAAAATGTCGACTGATTATTAAGGAGCAAGAAAAGGTCAATTGAATATTAAGGAAATAGAAAAAAATTATCGAACGCAACAAGTCATAAAAAATTATGAAAATACTGAACATAGAGAAAATATGACGTTTTATTTTTATTTTTTTTACAATTCGATTTATTGTGCAAGCCACGTATACCTTCAAATTATTGACAATGATTCGAAGGTAAATCGTGATCCCTAGTTCAGCTGCTCTTAAATTAGCATGTAACTCAGCACACAGTACATCATACTATCTATCAGCAAAGAATACAATCGAAACACAAAATAAAACTAAATCGTTCGTGAATATAATGTCTTTTCTGAGTGGCGAGAGATTTTGCAATTATGTGTCATTATGTTTAAAATGAGGTTTAAAGAAAAAACATTATAAAATGTAGTAACTCAGAAACAGACACCCTAAAGGCGGTTTGTTACAAAGCGCGATACATTTTATTTATTTATATTCATGTAGTAACTCAGAAAAAGACACCCTAAAGGCGGTTTGTTACAAAGCGCGAGAAATGTCCTCAATCCACACAATTCAGATAGGCTATTCTAATAATAATAAGGATGATAATGATGCTGGTGATGCTGGTGGTAGTGATGATGATAACGACCACGACGATGATGATATGGTGATGATGATGATGATGATGATGATGATGATGATGATGATGATGATGATGATGATGATGATGATGATGATGATGATGATATCAAGAAAGAAAACAAATATTTTCCTGAAAGAGTTGCACCACTGCTATAAATGAGTGAACTGAAAGAAGCTCTTCTTTTTGTTTTTGACTCAGTCGCAACATAGAGACAAATTGAAACTTCTAACAAACGTGTTTATTCCATTGACATAAAATAAATCCGTTCTATTAAAATTACTTGAACAATGGAATGCCCTATACAGTGTGATGGTGTACAGTCAGTTTATGTGCTACCTTATGTGTAACATTTGAGAACAGTGACCTTTCTGCTTCTGCACTAGAGTGTGCTGTGTACTTGCGCGGTGTGTGTGTTTGGGCTAGACATTCCGTGGGAGGGGGCGTGGGGGGATGGAAACGAACTAGAGGCGTAAGTATGGAGTAAGCATGTTCAGCTACAAAATACGACAATAGCCATTCAGGAAGCATGCGGCCAAAGCATGTCCAGCTACAAAATACGACAGTAGCCATTTAGGAAACATGCGGCCAAAGCATGTCCAGCTACAAAATACGACAATAGCCATTTAGGAAACATGCGGCCAAAGCATGTCCAGCTACAAAATACGACAGTAGCCATTTAGGAAACATGCGGCCAAAGCATGTCCTCTACCAGTACGAATCCATCTCTGTCATGCTTGATTAATTCCATGGTCACTTTCTTTAGAATGAAGTCAAGATTTCGAAATTGCACTTTACAGCACTGAGGTCAATATTAGGCACCAACAACAGCTTCTACAGCGCCTGCAGCGCCACTGCTGAGAGTTACACGCCATAATAATATGCACTAGCTGGCCCCACTGCTCCAGACAACTGCCACGCTTATTAAACTCTGCAGTGTCATTGTCTGGATTATGTTGCGGGATTTTTTCTGACCTAGCCAGAAATGTTCATTTTACTCAAGAGGTGGAGCTCATGCTGACGAAGGGGTGGGGTTTGCGACGAAGTATAGTTGGTTGCCTTTGTGCTGTCTTTTCGATCTGGGGGTGGTATCTCTACAAGTCGAAAGATTTACTGACACACTCATAAATAAGTTGGATGGAAGCTGAAGGGAAGTAAGGGTTCCTCGATATCTCTACTAGTCTTAGCACATGAGCAATCTTCAGGTCTGAACATCACTATTCTATCTAAATTTAGCTCACTATAAAATGTTGGGGGTTTTTTGGTATGGACGGTCAATACTTATCAGTAAATCTGCACGTTTAATTTACTTCCAACGCTAACTATAATCTTTTTTAGTGTTGTAAATGGTGCTTAAAATATATTGTATTGTGTTGTAAAAGGTACTTAAAATATATTGTATTGAGTTGTAAATGGTACCTAAAATATATTGTATTGTGTTGTAAATGGTACTTAAAATATATTGTATTGTACTGTAAATAATACTTAAAATATATTGTATGGGAGAGTTCAGCGCCCTGCGGAATTAACGAGTCTACCGGTTTGAGTGTCCACCCGTTCCCTCGGACATTTCGTTAGGTTTGCTTTGAGTTTCTGTTAAGTGTTCGACATCAGTTTGTTGTCTACTTTTGTTTGCTTTAAGTTTCTCTGAGTGTCCTTCCATTACATCTTCTGTTTCTTTCTGTTAGTTTTGACTTTTTGTGAGTGTTCGCCAATCAAATCTGACGTTTTATTTTGTTTGTTTCGAGTTTCTATGAGTGCCGTCAGTTATTTTGACGTTTTGTTTTGTTATTTCGAGTTTCCGTGCCTGTCAGCCCACTACGTCTGACATTTTATTTTGTTTGAAAGTTTCCAATCCAGCACTAACACAGTCCTTCTAACGCACAAAAACTGGCTGTGTAACGCACAAAAACTGACTAGCTCACTAAAACTGACTGTGTAACATACTATAACTGACTGTGTAAAACACTAAGGTTGTCTGTCTGTCATTTTAAGATTAATTGTCTATCACACTCAAAACGCTAATCTTTCAAAAACTGCCTGTCTGTCACTAATGGCTCCTGTCCTTCATTAACAGCACACTTACTGTCAGTGGGTGTCCTAGCAAGGTCAGAGACAGTTGTGGGCAATTCCTGGGCAAATAGCACACAATTTGTCACAAATAATGTGAGAGCCATTGTGGGCCATTTCTGAGCAAATAGCACACAACTTGACACAGATGGCTTAAACTTGGTATCTTTCGGTGCGGCTAATAATATTAATAGGAGAGGAGAACCTGGGGTCGCATCGAGCTTTCTCTCATCTGGGTAGGTGAGTGAGAGATTAATTAGTGGGTAGGTGAGTGAGAGATTAATTAGTGGGAAGGTGAGTGAGAGATTAATTAGTGGGTAGGTGAGTGAGAGATTAATTAGTGGGAAGGTGAGTGAGAGATTAATTAGTGGGAAGGTGAGTGAGAGATTAATTAGTGGGTAGGTGAGTGAGAGATTAATTAGTGGGAAGGTGAGTGAGAGATTAATTAGTGGGAAGGTGAGTGAGAGATTAATTAGTGGGTAGGTGAGTGAGAGATTAATTAGTGGGAAGGTGAGTGAGAGATTAATTAGTGGGTAGGTGAGTGAGAGATTAATTAGTGGGAAGGTGAGTGAGAGATTAATTAGTGGGTAGGTGAGTGAGAGATTAATTAGTGGGTAGGTGAGTGAGAGATTAATTAGTGGGAAGCGTAGCATGGTGGATGAAGACGAGGTAATTTAAAATTAAGGAATTATACTAATTAGGTTGGCATTTAATAATGTTGGTTAAATTCTATTTCAACTTGGAATAAGTGACCACTCCTCACATACACTGAACACGGTGACAAACACAGGTGAAACAGTCAGGTATCACGCAAACGTCAAAGAAAAGAAATAATGAAATGGCTCAGCAATCCCCCCTCCCCATACCCTGACTGAAACATACGAGCAACTCGTAACTAAGAACGATAAATGAAAGACAACGATGTCCTGTTATAATGGCGGGGAAATCATTTATATATGTAAATTGAAAGATGTAACAAGAAAATTTACAAAAGAGTTTTCTTAGTAATAAACACACGTCTCTTCGGAAGAGAGACGTCATCATTATGAAATTATTTAGAGGAAATCACTTAGATACGTGTGCTTAATGAGCATCTCATTTAACTTCAATTCTAGGGGCAATGTACGCAAGTCAAAGAAGGTTCTAGAAGCAAGATACGCGTGTATAGAAATTTCTAGAAGCAATGTACGCATGACAAAGATGTTTCTAGGGGCAAAGTACGCATGTTAAAGACGTTACTAGAAGCAAAGTACGCGTGTAAAGTAGTTTCTAGGGGCAAGGTACGCATATCAAATAAGTTTCTAGAAGTAAAGTATGCATGTAAAGTAGTTTCTAGAAATCATCTACAACTATTAATACGAGAATTCAACGTGGGCGCCCTTAATACGAACAATGAAATCATCTATAACTATCAATATGAGAATTCAATGTGGGCGCCCTTAATACGAACAATGAAATCATCTACAACTATTAATAAGAGAATTCAACGTGGGCGCCCTTAATACGAACAATGAAATCTTTTATTACTATTAATAAGAGAACAATGGGGCAGAACTCAAAATTACTGCATTCAAACAACTACTAGGACTGGTCAGGAAGTGCCTGTACCCTTTCCCCCCCCCCCCTTCCTTCCTGTAGCCTGCCAACAAATTATCTTTATTATCAGTCTTTGCTTCATTTGAGGAAATGAGAATATAGAAAAAAACTTATCAGTCAGCAGTGAAAGAATATCCCAAGCAATACATGAATACTACATAACTCGAGCCATTCTTACGTTAGTTTAAAACAAGGAGGCATTCTTAACAATCCAGTTATTAAGACTACATACTAATTGACATGTACCCGTTAACGTCACATTTGTAAAACATCAGTTCACCTCAAAAGCCCACTCTTTGCTTACTTCTAAAGTCACGTGATTAAAATGGGCCTTTAAATTTTCGTTAGAGAGCACAGATTGATTTTTACATGAACACAAACATCAAAGCATATTTGACGTATTGTTGATCAGAAGTTCAAGAGTCAGTGAACTGCAGAGTAAGACGTGACATTTTTGTTGTTGTGGACAAAATCACATAATCGATGCTAAATATTTCACGCTATTTTCTTTTCTGTCGACTTCTCATGGTTCACTGAATACGCGGATCAAACATGCGTGCAAATACGTCATAATTGGCAATAGTTTTGTCGACCGAAAAGGGAGATAATTGGGCATCATTAGACGAAATTGTTTAGTGGGCTCTTGGTGTACATTTAAATCACGTGCTTTCATTCTTGCCTTGAATTCATAAAAGACAGCTGTTCTTTTTCAACTTTGCTCGACAGAGTAGGGTAAGTACGCGCTGTCAATCACTGACATATTTGTTCCGTGTCCAGAAGCAGCATCCGGGTAGACGGTATTTGGATAACTGTTATCCGTGAAATACCGGTACATCAGCTTGACGTTAGCTTTTCCTCTTGTGCAAGTCCAGTGGACAGATATTCACACTTCACATCTTATTTGTTTTCTTTAGAAATTGAAACTCCACTGAATGAAGTGCCTCGTATCGCTGTTAGCCCCCCTCCCTTAACGGAGGGAAGTAAATCTACTCTGTAGCTCAGAAATGAGTATTGCGGTCATAAAATAGCGCTAAGTTAATGAAATAGTGTTGCATTAATGAAATAATGTTGCATTAATAAAATAGTGTTGCTTTGCGTTAATGAAACAGTGTTGCGTTAATGAAATAATGTTGCATTAATCAAATAGTATTACATTAATGAAACACTATTGCTCTAAAAAAAACATTTGCGTTACTGAAACATTTTAAAAGTTGAAAGGTATGATTCAGATAGTAAAACAGGGTTGAGGTAGTAAAACATGGAGATAGTGAAACATGGAATAACATAGTAAAATAAGGTTGAGTTAGTAAAACATGGAGATAGTGAAACATGGAATAACATAGTAAAATAGGGTTGAGTTAGTAAAACATGGAGATAGTGAAACATGGATTAACATAGTAAAATAGGGTTGAGTTAGTAAAACATGGAGATAGTGAAACGTGGATTAAGATAGTAAAATAGGGTTGAGGGAGTAAAACATGGAGATAGTGAAACATGGATTAAGAGAGTAAAATAAGGTTGAAGTTTTAATGCAGGCCTCGGTTTTTAACTTTTCCATACATCTTCTAAACAGCTCTATATTTTCTCTCCACTGTTATAATAATTACCCGTAATACTTGTAATGCAGTTTACGGTTTATACACATTTAATCACCGCTCTCAAAACCTAATTTATGCAAAACATAGTATTTACTTTTTTTAATTGATTAATTAGTTGATACTTTCAAATGAGTTCAAAATGATATTTAGTGTTAACAAAATGTGGACAGTATATCAACGCCGACTCGTGAAATCAACTTTCCCCAAAATCGACCGCGCAATGTCTTGCGCACCTAATGATGCCCGAAAAACGCGGTGGTGAATTCATATTGATATTTCAACGGCGATATTTTGTTTCCTGTGCATGTTTGGCAAAGCAAAGGAGTTTGCAGTGGACTTTCAGTGGACTTCTACTGCCATCTCATCTTTTGCAAGCGAAAACTCGCGTACGGGGATTTCCCTTCTCAACTGTAAACCTAATCACGCTTGCCTCGCCCCCCGCGTTGTGTTCGAACCCAAGCCCTGGGCCGATTGTGAGAGAAACTCATGCCCTCACCACTCGACTTTCCCTATCCCGAAAACAGGTAAGATAGCGAACAACCCTAAGTATACTGACACAGTGAAGCATGTCATCACGGTCTGTATGTTTTATACTTCTGTTGAACTGCTGACCTCTATTATTACCCCCTCCCCTCCTCCAGAAAAAATATAAATGCATAAAACACGAATCGTTAAGATGGCGTTGCAGCATTTAGCAAATTTCTAGTATAGGGATGTTTTAATTTATTTGTTTTTTTCACAAAGACAAGTGATCTCTGTGTGAGAGTTATTGATTCAGAAAAGTCGTGGACTAGTTTGACTTTTATATTTCCCCGCTTTATAAAGTTTAGAATTCAGTGGGATCATCAATTATTTTCGCAGCAGCTGTGGCGAAGATCCTTTGAAACCCGAACGCTTAAAAATAGTAACAACAGAACTACACTTCACATTGAGAAAAGCTGGTGGAATGTCTGTGAAACAGAACTACACTTCACATTGAGAAAAGCTGGTGGAATGTCTGTGAAACAGAACTACAGTTCACACTGAGAAAAGCTGGTGGAATGTCTGTGAAACAGAACTACAGTTCACACTGAGAAAAGCTGGTGGAATGTCTGTGAAACAGAACTACACTTCTCAGGTTCGTTTCTGTAATTTACTTTGTAAAACACTCACTACTTCAGTGGAAAAGGGAATTAATTTTGTGGAGAGAAGGCATTAGATGTTTTGTAATTTCATTCCAAGAAGTCCACCACAGATGGTCATTTCTCCTTATTAGATTTTTTCCCTTTTCTCAGGTTATGAAGAATAAATATTTTTATTAATATCAACTAATAATTACAAAGTCTATTGCAAGTATACCATATGGATCCAATTTCGGCCATCCCATTATATTATTAATATTAACAAAAATAGTGTTAACAGATCGATATCTCTGGACGCAATGTGAGGATGGGGGTTCTACCAGAAGCATCCCAAGACTGAGAATATCTTATGATAAAAAGTCTAATGCGGCTTCTGGGGTGAGACAGTGAGGAAAAATAAGTCGATATTTTACTGATCAATTTGATATCGGCCATCACATTAACTTCAACGTAAATCTAGGAATGTACACTTAAAACATACAACAGGTTTTACATAAAAGTAAGAAATACAGTGATATATTAAAGGGACTTACGTTGTTAAATTTAAGAAAAAGACATACGGATATATTGTCATGTCAGACCAACACAGCTTGAGAAAAGAATTGAAAATATTCAACTTTTAGTTACTGCTGCTATGTGATGGTTTCATTAGTGGTTACATCTTTATGTGACTTGTGTGAACGAGTGTTAAATTTCACACAGTCAAATAAAATCATTTTGGGGGAAAATGTCACTGAATCACACACACAAAAACAAATGTTATTTATTTTGGCTACAGTTCCGGTGACTACCGCAATCACTCCTACAAAACAATTTCACCTATAGTTATAACAGAGTTACAATAACACACACCTAGACTCTATAGTCATAGCAGAGTTACAATAACACACAGCTAGACTCTATACAAAGTCTATTGTTATAACAAAATTACAGTATCACAGCTAGACTATGTAGTAATAATAAAATTAAAATAATACACAGCTAGACTCTATAGTAATATTAAAGTTAAAATAATACAACCGATAGACCCTATAGTAACATTAAAAGTTAAAATAACACACAGCTAGACTCTATAGTAATATTAAAGTTAAAATAACACACAGCTAGACTCTATAGTAATATTAAAGTTAAAATACACACAGCTAGACTCTATAGTAATATTAAAGTTAAAATACACACAGCTAGACTCTATAGTAATATTAAAGTTAAAATACACACATAACTAGAGTCATAATCGAATTAACATAATGTGCCTGCGAGATTGGCATCAACTTGAAAACGTCACCTATTAACTATCTGCCATCGCCACATGGAATAATGCTTCAACTGGAATCACACTCCAGTGGAGAAGGAAGGAATGGATACAAATTTCTACTTCATCAATCCATATTTGATAGACACAATTCTGCCTGATCCAAATTACACATAGCATGAGCCAAGCCGTCATCACTCCAAAGTACACACAAAAAAGTACAGATGCTTCCAATTGGTGAACGGATTTCATGCAAAACAATACAAAAATGACTGTTTTATAAGAATTATGTTGAGGAAATATTAGATACTGTGACGAAACTCCACCCTAGGTATTGGTTATGATTATGATATGATGATGATATGATGATGATGATGATGATGATGATGATGATGATGATGATGATGATGATGATGATGATTAGAATCATCCATAACTAATTACAAGTGATGAGAATCGTAATTTATGTTAATAATACTTCTCCAGAAGACACCACTCGTCTCTCTCACTTGGCGGATATGCGGGTTCTGTAAACGTTTTCACTCTTCCACAACATTAAAGACAAAATTCACTGTCACACAATATTTTAGTTGGTAGAAAACTTCTGACCAAAGGAGAAGATAAATCCGTCTTTAATCTATATTTAATGAGCCCCCATCCACCCACTATCTCTCTAACAGTTGGTTATTAATATTTGTAAGAAGGTCAATAAATTTAACAATAAATGTATTGAATCAACAATCAAATATACCTATAACAAATACAATAAATGATTAATTATACATATAACAAATACAAAAAGTGATTACTTGATATGAATACTTTCACGAACCACTTTCAAATAGTATCAGTGTTTATAGTATCATATCCTAACACATAATTCAACAGATTAGTGTCAATATAAATCACAGGATAGATCTTATCAGAGAACAAAGATGGTTTTAAAGAGATTATAGTGATAATAGTTTATACATAACGCTGTCTAGGTGATGCTGAAATATTCTTTTGCACGTTCTTGTAACAAAGTCACAAGCTTATTGTTCACAATTACAATTGTCAGTTCTTCACGTTCTTGTAACAAAGTCACAAGCTTATTGTTCACAATTACAATTGTCAGTTCTTCACGTGTCTCTCCTGTACATTGTAGAACACTGATGAGCCCCTATTCTCTCGTGGATTTCACTCGGACCAAGTTAGCACCCAACGATCGCATGTACTTGATAGTCTGTCGTGCTTATTTCTGAGTAACACTACCTTCCTCCACCCACCCACCCACAACTTCCCTTGAGTCGCTTTTCGAGGATTTTGTCATTACGATTTTTCTCTTGGCCGGTCAATGGCGGTTACTGAGAAGACGGATACAGAATGCGAAAAAAAAAAGAAGACATTTTTACTCTTGAACTTAATTTTAATATATAAATAAGCTGTTATTTGGGGTTATAGGCAGCAGACAAACATGACCACACATCATTCTATAACAGGAGAGAGAAAAACACGCTAATTAGAAAATTTTAACCACCCCCCCCAAAAAAAAAAAAAGAAAAAAAGAAAGAAAACTGCCAAGCAAAGTACTGCTGCTAACGATCCGCCGAATTGTACAGTAGATGTTTGCGAGTCAGTCATCCACGTCACCTACTCAGTGATAATTATTTTTAAATTGTACAAGTCACAAGTGCTTCAATCTCAGATCTATAACTTGCACAGCCTGTACATGACTAGCACGGTGATAATTATTTTTAAATTGTACAAGTCACAAGTGCTTCAATCTCAAATCTATAACTTGCACAGCCTGTATATGACTAGCACGGTCACCTGTTGTGCAAATTTCTTTTCTTCTATTATTCCACTTCGTTTGCCATCGCCATTCACGCTGCTAAACGAGAGCCTCGTCGATCATTTCAAACTTAGTTGTCATTGGTGACGGAATTATCTTTGCTCCAGCTGTTGCCAGCAGTTAGTGCCCTTTGTTGTTGTCTTGGTTCGGCAGTGTGAATATTCATGTATCTTGTGTCTTAAGTGAGATGAAAGTATTCCCCAGCTTGTACGTAATTACCCCGGTTAGTGTACTCGATGTAGGAACGCAGGCTGGTGTCACCTTGTGTCAACGTACCCTGAATTACTTTCCAAGCAGCAGACTTTTCGTAGTGTGCTTTCAAAAAGTTCCTTGCTAAGTGTTTGTGGTACAAAGTAAAGGAGACGCGGGCGCGTTGTTGTTGACAGAGTATGAGTGTAATTACGCATAATAAAATCAATAAACTCACAGCCTACACTCCGAGCAACGCCGAGGAAATGAAGAAAAGAGAAAAAATAAACAGGCTGTAGAATGCAGAAGAGTTTTATCCACCTACATCATAATTATGCCTCGTGATATAGCGTCTTTCGGTCAGTGCTATTAATGGAGGCAATTTGATATCTCAAAATAAATAGCAAGGCCGTTTATCTGTGAGAATGGATACTGCATAAATTTGTAGCACTGTCGCTTATCTACAACAATTGATACCGCATATGTAGCACTGTCGCTTATCTACAACAATTGATACCGCATAATATGTAGCACTGTCGCTTATCTGCGATACTAGATCCCTGAAAATATATAGACATGCTGTTATCACAACTCCTGAAAATATGTGTCATTTTGCTTATTACTGCTCTTATAGCCATGCTTATTATCATAGCTCCTTCAGAATGTATAGCCGTGCGTGTTATCATAGCTCCTTGAAAATGTATAGCCTTGCGTGTTATCATAGCTCCTTGAAAATGTATAGCCTTGCGTGTTATCATAGCTCCTTGAAAATGTATAGCCGTGCGTGTTATCATAGCTCCTTCAGATTGTATAGCATTGCGTGTTATCATAGCTCCTTGAAATGGATAGCAGTGCGTGTTATCACAGATCCCGCAAACTGCATAGCAATGCCTCTTTATTTGCGACACTAGGTAAGTAAAAAATGCTCATATGTAATTCGTTTTTCACGATTTTCTGAACATGTCACAGTGTTGTAATAATTATTCGACTTGATTCCTTTGAAAAGCGGAAATACTATAAATACAACGATGTATTCCAAGGAATGATATGGCTCTTTTCTCCAATATTAGTTAATTCCTAGGAATGCTGCATGGCTGTGCTCGCCAGTATTAGTTAATTCCTAGGAATGCTACGTGTCTCTGTTATAAGAATTATTTAATTCCTAGGAATGCTACATGTCTCTGTTCTCCAGTATTAGTTAATTCCTAGAATGATACATAACTCTGTTTATCAGTATCACTTAATTTGAGGAATGTATTCCGGTTGTAGTCGGTCTGCGGCACTGGATTCCTAGGAATGCATCACAGCTCATGCCACCTCTATCTTTCATTGCTGTTGTTGGTTTCGGGTGTTTAGGACTGAATTGCTTGACCTTATTACTGAAAAGGAAACGGGGTTAAGATATGTTAAGTCTGAACGTTCTTGTTACTAACGTGTCGGATGGCAAAAAAATATCTGTCACCAGATAAAAGTTGCAAAATTCCCACATAATGCTCAAGAGGAAGATTTATATCACAGTCATTCAACTTCATCACAGAACACGTGGACTAATCAAAGTGTGAATTAGCCATAACATTCCTGCTCTTGGCAACATAAACATAAGTGTGTGCACAAGTTACACAGTCTCGAACACGCGCACCTAGACATCTGTATACGAACGTACAAGCATGTATACTACATACGCTACACCCATCTTTCTACATACGCCTAACTGTGCATGCGCATGCGCGAACTCCACACACCCACACGTACATTCTACATGCATCGCATAAATACACGACCGTACGTACATTTGTCATACGCATATATCACAAACTATCGACCTGACATGGTTAAATATGAGCACACAGATGTATATGAACAAGCACACAAATGGTCACACGGTGCGCGCGCACACACACACACACACACGCATGCGCGTATACACAAGTTGGTAATAATAACCTTTTATTTTATTGTTGTCTGCTTGCATAAGTTCGACCCGTTATTTTATTTCTGATGGCAAAATTCGTCAAACGTTTCTTTAACTGATTCTTTTTTATATAGATATATTTCTTTTGTGACAAGTCATCTGCATTGTAAAACTCATCCACGAATGTGATTACGAATTTAAGGACAAAATACTCCACTTCGAGCAAAGCGAACTCGCTGCCTAAGTAAGAAACAACAACAAGAACCTTTAAAAATTAATATGATCTGAGTCACGTGACACAAGGAACCCGTCAGCAAATTTCGATCGATTCCTTCACACATATCTCCCGCACCGAGCTTTCCGCGAACTCGTTTAATTAATTGTCACCTAGCAGCCAAAACACTCGTTTAATTAGTTGTCATATGCGTGTGTTTTTTGCTGTTTAGGTGGAAATAATTTCTTCTTACGATCATCTCGACCATTAGCTGTGAGACTGATTAACAGCGCGAGTGCTTGCCCCTGACGTGTTGACAGGTGTTAATTGCAAGGTTTGGATTAGAGCTGAAGAAGATGCGGCCAAGGCTATAGCTGGCTGATAAATTCACTCAGGGATGTGGTAAGTTTGAGCATTCTTTATGGTCTCCGTGTGTGTGTGTGTGTGTGTGTGTGTGTGTGTGTGTGTGTGTGTGTGTGTGTGTGTGTGTGTGTGTGCGTGTGTGTTACCTGTAGTAATGTAGTTGTGCTAATGTTGTTTTATCTCGTGACATAAAAAAATCCCAGTACTCCAAACACATACGCAAACTTTTTGAATATTCTGCGTTATTTCGTTGATCACTATCTATTGTACCTTAAGTACATTATTAAAATGCCTATTTTTCGACCAAATACGTCATTGCCAATTTCACTTCGACCAATACGTATGTTTTGTTTTGTTTTACATTTTTTAGGGCAGTAGAACAAATGGACATAGTGATACATATTGTAGTTTGAAAAGCAATATTGTAATTTGTGGTGAAGTAAATTTGCCTATCCCTATTTTTAAACTTAATTGTTATATCAATTGTTAAATTGTCAAAGTGACCCCGATCTTCGGCACTCCTCGTGAATATATTTTAGAGTTGAAGTAAACAACTCTGGTGAAGAATATACTCAAGTCCGGTCATAAAGGCGATCGTTAGCGTATGGTAAGTTAACTGACTGATAAAAAAAAGAATGGACTTAGAATATTTCATACATATTTGCTATTGATCGATGATTTGAATTGGTCATGTTGGTGTGTGTCCAGCGTTGTTGTCACCATAGATCGTGGTGTTGTAAGTAGAATTCCGTTCAATAACCAATATGGCGGAAATGGTGGTTTGAGTTTGGTTTAATGTTCTTCGTGGTATGTTGAGTAAATGCACAAGGAAATTCAAGAACATTCCTCCTTTTGTGCTTGATGGTGCATGTGAAATTCAGGACAATTCTCGTGTACTTGGAGAGCGCGTCTAAGATTCTGGAACAATTGTGTAACGTGCCTCTTGGAAGGGACACGTGGGACCTTGCCTGAATAAGAAAGACTGGCTGGTTCCAAACCGCGTGATTGTTAGCATTCGCCATCTTTCAAAAGGTTATGTAAATTAACTTTAATTATTTCTCTGAATTCTACTCTCATTTCCATTATGGATGCATGAACTTGATTATGTACGTATGTTAATTGAATACTTATATCTATGCTAGGCTATACTGAATGATTCTCCAGTGTTAAATGAACACTGTTACGAAGTGATTTAAATGTCAATGCACTTTTGATCATATTCATATGTTATATATTTGATTGTTGATTAATAACTTTACTATTAAATTTATTGACCTTCTTACACATATTGAAAACCATTTTGACACTTCTGAAAGTCGATAATGATGCACTAAGAAGACCTATATGCTGCTTTAACAGTTAAAATTTATATTACTAATCCCCTACCCTACTCCCGTGAGCATCTTAGAAGTATTTAAGATCAAAGGGAAGTAACTCTTGGCATTATACTGCTCTTTGAAGATTGCCGATTGCAAATCTTGGTTTTCACGTATAGTGACTTAGACATTGCGAGTGTCTGGCGTGAGATAATTCTCCCCCTTCCCCATTACTACTCCATCTTCTACCTTCTCCCACCCTACTCCTTGATGGCTCTGCCTCCCCTGCAACCGCGAGCATCCTGCGAGGGGATACTTCGCACTCTAACTCTACCCCACCCCCACCCAACATTGCCCAACGCCTACATATATCACGCGATGATTTTCCTTGTGTAGAGCAATTTGCGTGCTTAACGAGAGAAGGATATACGCCGCCCCCCCCCCCACACACACACACACACCTCTGTATCCTGCATATTCTGCCTTTTTTTCCTTTCTCCCTCTCCCATTTTTTTATTCGCTTATTTTAATGTGTTTTTTTCTCTTTTAAGGTTTTCTTTTGTCATCTGTATGTGTTTGTATGTGTTTGGAGTTGTCACTCTCATTTAACTTCTGTTTATATATTTGTTCTTACTCTCATTTAACTTCTGTTTATATATTTGTTCTTACTCTCATTTAACTTCTATTTATATATTTGTTCTTATTCTCATTTAACTTCTGTTTATATATTTGTTGTCTGAAGAAAATTCACAAAGGGAATTTCTTGTTAGTTGTGTTTTTACATCTCTCTTGATGTTATATTAATAATTAGATATATAAAATATAGTCTATAAGGTGTGTGTTTTTATAAAATTTTAACATTCTGGATGTATATTGTATTATGATTTTATTAGTTTTACTTTTTAAAATCATTGATACAGTTCTAACATTTTAATTTATACTTTATTTTATGAGTATATTTTTTTAATTTATTTATTTATATCATTTTTTTAGGGGCGGTGGCTAAGAGTGTTTTTTTTTCCTCTATTCAATTGAATATTTTGTATAGACAACTTTTTTGTCATTTATTGTTATTTCCCTTTTATCCTTGTTAGTTAAACACTTTTGGATTGTGTTTTTATTTGAATTTATTGCTGCACGTGTTTCCAGTTTCGTTTTTTTCATAAATAAACGCGAAGAAATACATAAGGACACAGGTGTGTGTGTGTGTGTGTGTGTGTGAGAGAGAGAGAGAGAGAGAGAGAGAGAGAGAGAGAGAGAGAGAGAGAGAGAGAGACTGTATCTCTCCTTTAACTATTAATGGATCTACTTGATTTGATATATATATAACAGCCAATCAGTATAAATCGTTGTACAGTAGTGTGCATTAGTGTATCTATCATATGATCTAACAGTCTTTTAATAAAACATAATAGTATGTACTATACATATAAGTATTGAAATACGTCATTGGAATTATTGATTTTCAGTGTTGATCGATATTATTAAAAAGTGATACAATATTACTTACAATAAACGTTTCCATTTAATGGCGATGAAAGATAATTGCTTTTGGCATACTTGATACTATTAAGGTTAATTGTGAGGATACATAATACTATTCTGTGTCACTTTTCGAATTGTTTATTTAAGTGATTTTTAAAAATAAATATTTGTAACATAAAGTCTTATGCATTTGGATTCGTTTGATTTTGTTATATTATTTTTGTGTTAAAGCACTTTGAATATAGTTCTTTTGTGTGTAATAACTTTCAAGCATTAAGAGTTTGCATAAGTGCTTTTTAAAAACAGTAGTAGTAGTAGTAGTAGTAGTAGTAGTAGTTGTTGTTGTTGTTGTTGTTGTTGTTGTTGTTGTAGTAGTAGCAGTAGTAGTCACTCTTTCGACTTTCTTATCTATCATTTACTTGCTGAGAACCTTGGTCTCGAAATCGTACCGGGATACTGGGAGATCTAATATTATATGAAATTCTGGAAAATGTAGTGTTTTATGAGATTCTGAGAGATCTAATATTATATGAGATTCTGAGAGATCTAATATTATATGAGATTCTGGAAGATGTAATTTTATGAGATTCTGGGAGATGTAATGTTTTATGAGATTCTGGAAGATGTAATGTTATTTGGCCTATGTAGGCACTTCCTCCAAGTATTGCTGCTTTTAGCAGTGGAGCAGATCTGTGGTTTCTTGACATTTTATTGAAGTAACTTTCAAGCTTAAATTCTATTGTTCCACAGTGCTTCTATTGCTGCACTCACATTCCACAGTCTCAGGATTTCTAATCTCTGACAACCTGGTATTTTTCTATCTTTTTCCGCTCTTGTTTTTGTATGTTTCCGTCATTTGGTATGGCAACATACGTGACTTGCTGCCGTATTGGAATTTGGTGTGGCAACATATGTGACTTGCTGCCTATTGGAATTTGGTACGGCAACATACGTGACTTGCTGCCGTATTGGAATTTGGTACGGCAACATACGTGACTTGCTCCCTTTTGGAATTATTAATAATTCCCGATCTGTTGCTTTGTCAAAGTTTCACAGCAATTTGACTTACTCTGTTTCAGTATGTGTGTTTTAGGTCGTGCTTCCATGCTCTGTTTGTATTCCCCAGGTTTGACACTGAATCACTTTAGAACTTTAGCCACTCTCTGGTGAATGTTTTCCAATTAGAGAAGAAAATTCGGAGAGTATATGTTTTCTTCTTTCATCCATACACTTTGCATGGTCGGTATTATGTATCCCTGGATATCTTCATGAATTTTGCCTTGTGTGATTTTGTATTTAGTGTGCTAACCTTGTGCAGCAGTGAAGAGTATTTCTATTTCGGCTTTTAAACCTCTATTTCTCAGCTATATTTATATTGGTTGTCTTGCTGATGTTCATCAGCCTTTTGCACACTGCCAATGAATGGGTTTCTGGCTTCAGTTTATTTGCTCAGTTATGACTATTGTTTTGCTTGCTTGCTTGCTTGTTTGTTTCGGCTGTCTTATTCGTGTTTCTTTTCTTGTGTGGTATGTGATCTAACACACTGAGGTTTACGGATTGTGTGAGAGGCTCATCTTTGCTATGTTCCTGATGTATTCGGAAAGACCTTTAACCTCTCTGTCAATAGCGTCCTCTACAGTCTACACTACTGTTTCCGAGATCCATAAAGCCTTGTTTAATATAACTTGTGTTTAATAAAACTTATTGGTGGTGGTGGTAGGGCTTAATGTATTGTTTTTAAATAACTTATGGGTTGTAGGGCTTAATGTATATTTCTAGATTTCCTTGTCTAGTTTATTGATTTCGTTTGCTGTGCAATTTTTAACACGTTCGCTCACACATATACAAACACATGCACATGTGTATCTGATTGCATTTAAGATCTTTAATTTGTTTGTAATTTTTATTTTATTTGTCTGATTCGTTGTTTTCTTTTAAACTCAGGTTTTGCATCGGGCTAATTTTCTTTATGTGGAGTATCCCACAAACACTTAAATCCATTCTCCTCTTAAACATCATCCCTAGTTTCCGATATCCAATAACAGACTGGTAAGTTTATCACTTGTATCAAGTCAGAATTTCATCTGAATATTCTCACTGAAAACCTTGACCGTATTGTTGAGAGAATTGGTTTCATTTTCATTTTTACCGTACAGCTTGAAATTACCACGCTTTCAATTCTCCTGATCTCACTGTGCAGCCTGACCTTATCCTCTTGATGACGCTACTGAGCGAATTTAGGACAATACAGAACATCAGTGGTTGAAGGATGACGTCACTGAGCAAATTTAGGACAATACGGAACAGAAGTGGTTGAAGGATGACGTCACTGAGCGAATTTAGGACAAAACGGAACAGCAGTGTTTGAAGGACGTCGCCTTAAAAATGATTTTACATTTCTTGATACATCAGCAGTCTTCTCCATTGCATGTGAGGCTGGATGTCCGGCTTGCCATTGATGTTCGGATCAGACTGTATACTGATGGTATAATCTTATATAGTTTCATTGTTTCAAATATCCTTGAAATGTGGAACGATTTCGCGGATCTTATTTTTGTAGTCAATCCCAAACATAATACTATATCTGATTTTTATTTCTTGCTGTCAGTAAAAGATTGTTTTTTTTAAAAGCAAGATGTGTTTTCTTTGTTCCTCAGCCATGCCCTTTATCGCTCATTTACCAGAAGTCAATTTGTTGCAAGACGAGTCATCATCCTGTCTGCTATAATTCCTGATCATTTTCAAGTGATTGGGCGGTAGTCATTTGGGGCTGTTACCATTTCTGGATCTATCTTAACATGACTTTCTTTTTTAATGAGTATTATTATTATTATTATTATTATTCAATCTTTTTTACGACTTCCGTTGACTGTCGGTCGTAAACCACATCTCGGATTCTTACAAGATTATGTGAGATCCAAGGTTTTACGGAGGATGAAGGCACTTGCAAGGTGTACTACTTTCAGTACTGTCTATGGTTTCCAGGGAATTTATTCAGATAGCCTTCCAACTCAGAGGTTATGTTTCTAAAGGCTCCCATATATATAGTTATCACATCTGCTTTTACATTCCACAGTCTCTGGATTGCTAATATGAGATTTTGGTATTTAAATTTTTTTCACTTTCTTTTTTTATGTTTCTATCACATGGAACAGCGACATCGATTATTTTTGCTGTTTTATTGGCTTATTGAGAACTACAATTTCTGGTCTTTTTGTCTCGACGTTCCACGTATTTTGACATCTTCTATTTCGATGGCTGCTTCTGGTTGGTGCATCCATGCTCTTTCTGCGGTTTTTACTCCACAGTTCTCACATAGATTTCTGTGTATGAGTTTTGCCACTTCGTTGTGTTTTTTGGTGTATTCTGTTCCAGCCGGAAACTGGCATCCAGATAGTATGTACTCTGTTGTTTCACCCTTGTCTCTGCAGAGTCTGCATTTTGGAATCATTTGAAATTTTCAAGATTTTTGTTTTACGTGATTGAGTGGGTTTTTTAGTGCTTGATCTTGTGCACCTCTTATTAGTTTATGAGTGCTTCTGTTTCTGCTTTCAACCCTGCCTCTTTCAACCATCTCTTTGTTGATTGCTTTGTTGATGTTTCTTGCCTCTTTCAACCATCTCTTTGTTGATTGCTTTGTTGATGTTTCTTGCCTCTTTCAACCATCTCTTTGTTGATGTTTCCTGCCTCTTTCAACCATCAGTTTGTTGATTGCTTTGTTGATGTTTCCTGCCTCTTTCATCCATCTGTTTGTTGGTTGCTTTGTTGATGTTTCCTCAGCTTGACAATGGAGAGGTTTTCTGCTCCAGGTATGTGCTAATGCTTGATTCGTTGTTTTCCTCTATGATTCTTTGTCTGTTTCCAGAGTTTGGTATAGTCCACTCATCTTTACAGCTTCTACCAGTGGCTCAACTTTGTTGTTATTCCAGATATAGTCCACATAACTTCAATGACATCTTTGATTTTCTTAAGACCTCGACCTCCCATCTATCAAGATACTTAGAGCCTGTCCATGACTCCTTTTGGGTGTGAGTAGTTTTTTTTTGTCCAGTTCACTGGTTTCATTTGTTGTCCAATCTATAATACCTCCAGTGTAACTGATTGCAGATATTGCTTTTGCATTGTCCTCTATTTTGTTAGCCCCATTTAGCTTGCACTTGAGAGCTTGTCTAACCCTTTCTTCATAATCTCACACAAGTTTGGAATTTACTTCACTCTGAATGTATTGTTGAGGTTGTAGTATCCCCTGATATTTATATCTTCTTTTCATTAAAATATCGTTGATTTTTCCTTATATCAAATTGGAGGCTTCTGTGGCTTAGATCATGCCTTTCTGAATGAGAATTCGTCCACATTTCAAGGCCGAACGTCATGTTAATGTCCCCACTGCACATCTGGACGGTATTGATCAGTGAAGTAATTTCACGTTCATTATACCTTTAGACTGTCCATGTACAGTAAAATGTTTATATTTTTAAGTGTCAATGTTAGAGTAAACAACTCAGTTGGAGAATGTGCTATAAATTGCTGATGTAATCTAAACCAGTTTTAGGTAGATGAGTAGGGGGTTTTTTTATTGTCCAAGGTTAAGATTTATAGTAACGAGACCAGCCAATAGGCTGAGTAACCTTTTTAGTAACCTCTAATCACTTTGAATTTGGAGTGGCAGAAGTCTAGTCATGAAAATTGGCCGTTAGCTTAGTGGTGAGTTAACTGGTTGATTGAGAGAGGATGGACTTAGAAATATTTCGTGCATTTTTGCTATTGCTATGTTACACTTGTTTTTTTCGTACAAATGTATTATATGACTCGGCTACTTTATTTACAAATTGTGAACTATGATGCTTGTATGTAGTATGCTAAACACTTGAGTTGTGTACAGTGAACCTGTACGCGGGTATCAAGCTAATAAATATTGTTGCGGGAAAATGTGAGATTTGAATGTAAGAAAAAATGGAGTTAGAGATGAATAAACTGGAAAACTTAATACTTTTCCCTGATTATATTTTACAGGGAAGAAGAAGCCTTTTTTACCAGAATCTCACAGTATATTGATTTCTAAATTGCTATGACCGTGGTAAATTTGAGAAGTTTCTCCAGTGTATAAGGACACACTGCATTCTGTTGATGTATGGTGATAAATTATGTTCGACTACAGGTGTACTAATGCCGCTCCAATGTATAACAGGTTGGTAAAGCTGTTCTAGTGCATACCATGTGTGCCAAAGCCACTCTAACACACACCAAATGTACAAAATTGCCTTAACATTTTGTATCAGTATGTACCCAATATGCTCAATGCCTGGCGGCCCACCCTTCTGCTAAAGAGTGTCCAGAATCTGTCATCATCTTTCGTTCTATTCAAATACCATCACCTACCCAGCATCTCGTTATTTCTGCTGTTCTACCTTTGCGTCAAATACCATCACCTACCCAGCATCTCGTTATTTCCGCTGTTCTACTTCAAATACCATCCAACACACTGCGACGTCTGCGCTTTCACTGTGCCGGTGCCTACCCAACAATTTCGCAGTTACCTGATGTTCTTTGTGCTAAAGCACCGAGCCACCAAGAAGACACCATGGCACCATGTCTGCAGGCTTTAGCCAACAAGACATTTCTGCTGAGCATTCTTTGAGAAGGTCAGCTTCCTGAACTGTGCAAAACTTCGTCCTGGACTAGATGTGCCGTACTCAGCTAGTGATTTGATTCGTAGACAAACAAAGGCCATGCAAACATCTCTCCTTGCCTGTTCTTAGAGCTGCGTGGCCAGCCGTAGGCAAAACATTGCTTTGATAGGTTTTAGTCACGCGCAGGTGCTTACATTTGATTTCTGTCGATTTTCTGTGGAATATGAACTGTGCTTGTGTTCGTATCCTATGCCAAAATAAATAGGCCATTATTTATAGGTCAGCACTCGATGACGGGGGATGACAGCGCAGCGCTATGAGTAGCAGAGAAAACGTAGCTTACATGGGTAGCTTCCCTTTGCTAGTCAATGAACCGAATTATTTCGGTTTCTTTACACATAGAAGCTTCAACCATTTCGTATGTGCGTACAAGTAATACGTGTGTGTGTGTGTGTGTGTGTGTGTGTGTGTGTGTGTGTGTGTGTGTGTGTGTGTGTGTGTGTGTGTGTGTGTGTGTGTTTGTGTGTGTGTGTTTGAGGGGTGCGTATTCATGAATGCACACACATTTACCTCCCAACATAAAACATACACGATGGATAGACAGATGTGTGTGCGTGTTGTATATTAATGTATGTGTGTATTTGTGTGTTTATGAGTATAGTGTACATTAATCGAATGCGTGTATGTGTAGAGTGAGAGAGATAAAGAGAGAGACCAGCGAAGGTAAGGAAACTGTTGAGGATAAATAAACTCTTTCTTTCCTAAGCGCGTAAAGTTATGAAATAAACTCAGAATGTCATTGCTATTTCTCCACGTAAAATGTACAAATGTGCTGACATATTTTTTTAAAACGCAAACATTTTATAAGGATTTGTTTACTTGTAAGGGGAATAACCAAAAAGTCTAAAGCGTTGAGTAAGCAAGGCGAAATGCCAGAGAGTTACTTTCCTTGCGTATAACTTTCTGCAGACTCCATAAGACATGCAATTAACATAATGCCTCACTTGCCAATAACCACTAGCGGTAACTCCGTGAAAAAACACTCATCAATCACATCATAAATGCTTTCACCATTAAGTCATTTATGGATCGTCCATCTTGTCTCGGGGAGGCCAGACAGGAAATGTGATTTCCGAGAGATGCCATAGAGTAAGAAAGATGGCCGAGTGCCATCATATTACTGCTGCATGTGCTCAATCCAGTAATGGATGGATAACACGGACATTAAACATGGAATAAATTAAATGTCAGACGATGCGAATAAGATGCCCGCCACAAAGTGAAAGACATTTTGGAAGACAGTAAACAATTCCGTAGAGAGATATTAGGAGGTAATGTTGGTAATTGTCTTTCAGACAGAAATCGCTGAAATAAAACTTGTCCCTGCAAAACCTGAAAGCGTTGTCGAATAAACTTTATTTCGATCTAAGGAATATAATTTTAAACCATATTAATGTTTGATCTGTATATAGATCCATCCACCCATCTATCCAAATTTGTATCCGTATGCCTGTCATTTTTCTGACTGTAAGTTATTTGACTTAATTCTCCTATCAGAAAAATATAATTGTGTGAATCTTTTCCAACAATGCAAGCATCTGCGAGAAAACGCCACACTAATCAAGCCATATTTCATTTTAGATGGGTTTTGCATCGCAGATTAGACGTGGTGTTTCTCTTGGTCCCGAAACGCGTCATGTGACGACTCCTCAAGAATGACGTGGTCCGCTCAACGTCATAACAATGGCTGCATTGGATACTGATGAAGTGCACTGATTTCTATTGCTTCACTGAGCTCAATATTTTTAAACAGCTCAGTGCTGTTCTTCAATACAGTTTTTAACCTGAAACATTTAATGGTTGTTATTATGAGCCTGTTAGTTGTTATATAATGTTCCTTTGTCTGTAAAAGCTGTTCAAAAATAAAATTTAGAAAAGTTAAAGGATTGTGACTCATAAGGAAGAGAGAATTCTACTAATCTCCAAAAAGTCAGCAGACGATCGCCTACATAACGATCTTTTCTACCCACAAAAATAAATTAATGTTTTAAAATGTAACTAGATATTCGCCGTCGATTATATTTAGTGGTATTTGTGATATTTGATATATGTATAATTAAAAGAAACTTGTAGTGTGTCGTCATACTATAGGAACTAGATATTAACTTGCCAGTATACTTTGTAACTGTATTAGTTATTTTTTTTATTACAACAATTATCGTGATATTATACTGACACGTGCATGTGTTATTACTAAATACAATCACTATGGTAACGAATTTCCCGATGGATCAACGATAGATATGCTTGTCGCCATTTATTACTGAAATTAAACTACATGTTATGTTACATAAGTACATTTATTGTTACATAAGAACATGTTCTGTTACATAAGTACATGTTCTGTTACATAAGTACATAAACTGTTGCGTAAATGCATATACAGTTACATAAGTACATGCACTATTACATAAGTGCATTTACTGCCACATGAGAACATGTACTGTTACGTAAGTACATATATTCTGTTTCATCAGTACACGTAGATTTATGAGCGGTATAAGCGGAGTTGTGTATTTGTTGGCAGCATGTAGTTCTACAGTTGTAAAACTTATGGAGCAATAAGGTAATATGGTCTAACGTAGCCCTTCCGCATAACTTACGAGACACTGAGCCGTATTAGAATAATGTGTCACAATGCTCATGTCATTTCTTTATTTATTAGAGAGTGATTAGAGAGTGTGGTGTTGCTAATGTCATTTCTTTATTTATTAGAGAGTGATTAGAGAGTGTGGTGTTGTTTATATATATGAATGGCAGATATGCTTTTATACTTATTTCCTTCTTCCCTTATTTATTTGAAGATTTTTAAGCCTGCTGATTGACTGGTTTGCTTCATGACCTCTTACTGTTAATATTGTCAGAAAGGGAGACAAACAAATTTCATTTACTTAAAGCATGTGGATTACTGTAAATGATATCAAGTTACCAGATGTAAACTCTAGATCAGGGGTGGGCAAACTTTTTGTGTGTAGGGCCACATTGACAAATGTAAAGCTATTGGGGGGCCGCATATATATATTATACCCACTTTGTTTACAGCAACTTATCACAATAAGTAATTATGAATTATTTATAAAACAGTATAAAACTATAAATAACCAATTATTGCAATTTTATTTTACTTATACATTTATACATTATATTTTACAGTATGGATTAACACTTTTACTAATTTGTTAACAAGATTTTACATTTTTATTATTATAATAAATTTTTTAAATTATTCCATCAGTGGCTTTAATTTAGACATAAACCGACTACATTGTCATTACAATTATTGATTTCTAATGAGATGTATGTAACTGCTTGCAATTTTTAACAATATTCTTGAAATCTGGAGCAAGTCTACTTGTTGAAATTCGCATGACAGCATGCAAGTTGCAGTCCGACAATAAAGAGCTATTCTTAGATTTGTTGATCTTCAAGCAAGAAAATGCTTGTTCGCAAATGTATGTTGATCCAAACAATGATAAAAGTTTAGCTGCAAAGTTTTTCAAGTTTGGAAATGATTCATCTGATAAAGATCCATAGAAATCCAGCAAACCATCTGACTTGAATTTCTCATGATCTGCTTGTAAGTCAAGAAGCTCTAACTGTATGTCCTCCGGGGCTGTATCAGCTTCTGCACTAAAAGGGGAACTGAGAATATTGAAGTGTGGCTCTAAGTTCTTGAAATATTTAAATCTCCTTCCAAATTCATCAGTCAGTGCATCTAATTGGGCTCTATACTTTTCAGTCATTTCATCAGAAATGGTTTCTTGTTTCAGCAAAGGGAAGTGACAAAACTTTTTTTCACTTGCTTGTCTGGAGAACAGTGAGAGTTTTGCCCGAAATGATTTTACATGTACATACATTTCATGTGCAAACACACAATTGACCTGAAGTTTGACATTCAGTTCATTTAACTTTTCCATAATTTCAATGGCAAACATAAAGTCTAACTTCCACTCTTTATTGACAATGTTAGTATTAAAGTCACATTCAATGCCCTTCATCTCTAGGAACATCACTATTTCTTCTCTGAGGTCCAACACTCGCCTCAACACTTTGCCGAGACTCAGCCATCGAACACTGGTGTGGTACAGCACATCGGAATGTTCAGTTTCCAAATCGTCAAGTAATGCCCTGAACTGTCTGTGATTGTCCTCTTGATCTGATGAGGTTGATGACACTGACAACTGGGTCAATAACATGCTTGATATTCAAAACAGTTTTACACAGATTTTCTTGATGGATCAAACAGTGAAGTGGTAATAATGTGTGGTCAGGATATTCTGCTTTAATCTTATCACTTATCAACTTTACCAGACCTACAGTTTTCCGGTCAAAGCACGAGCTCTGTCAGTTGTAACACTTGCCATCTTGTTCCAAACCAACCCAGTTCTTTCAATACAGTTATTAACAGCATTGAATATATCATGGCCTGTGGTTGTGTCTTTGAGTGACTCAACACTTAGTAACTCTTCAGTGAGTTTGAAAGAAGTGTTTATTCCACATATAAATATAAATAATTGGGCAGTATCATGTACATCGGTACTCTCATCCAATGCAAGAGAGTACCACAAAAATTGTTTATTTGCATCTTGAAGTTTATGCATCAAATTGTTACTTATCTTGTCAACACGTCTGACCACAGTTCTCCTTGATAAAGTAATGTTGTCAAATTTGTTTTTTTGTTCTGGACACATAATGTTTGCTGCATCTAGCAAACATTCCTTGATGAACTCGCCATCAGAAAATGGCTTTTTGTGTTTTACAATTCTGTGTGACAGCACCAGACTAGCTTCTGTTGCAGCATCTTGAATTGAAGACTGTTTAGTGAAAACAGTTTGCTGTTTCTCCAAATTTTTCACCAGCTCAAGGCATTTCCTTTTCCTCTCTTCGGTTGTTAAATTGTATCCGAAATCGGAATGTTTTGTTTGGTAGTGTCTTTTTAAATTGTACTCCTTGAAGACAGCCACTGACTCATGACACAACAAGCAAACTGATTTGCTACCAACTTTTATAAAACAGTACTTAGTTGTCCATTCATCATTAAAAACACGGCATTCATCTTCAATCTTACGTTTTTTAGTGACACTCATTGTTTTAATAAAATTTGTTAGAATTTTATAAATTACAAACTTTAAAAAGGAAATGAAACAAAACCTACTTCCGGCTGTGTGTGAAAATAAAATATTCGGAAAACAAGGAGTAAACTCAGAATAAATTTCAGAAATATATCAAGACTACTACAACAAATAAATTAATTTGAACACTGTAAATGTGAAAATAATTTATAACAGCAAAAAACTTTGAAAACTTGATCACACAGTGAGGGTAAAGACAGACAATGTTAATTTACAGTTAATAAGATGACTGGCGAAGTCTGGAGGATGGACCCCAAGAGTTGAATCAGTCTCCAACTGAAGTCTTAGAGTTCCGTAGTCGGCCCTGTGGGCTTTGGTGTTGGTCGTTCCAAGCAGGACACAACAGTTAATGAAGAAAGGCGCGCTCGCAAAACACAGAGCGTAGCGCTTAGAACAATTCTTAACTCTTCTATCATTTTTTTGCTTTCTCATCAATCATTCATCTTACAACATGTCTGCAAAAGAATTGATCAGCACCATACATCCTTCATTCATTGATACAGTATTTCAACATGAATTATACATATCCATAAGTCAATATAATTTTAATATATCTCAATCGAATAATTCTAACCCAACATGTGAATAATAGTTTAACACAATTTATTTCTAAGTCTAGATCGAATAGACAGCTTACCAAAGCGCATTGACGACTGCCTTTCAACCTGGCCAGAAATCTCGTACAATGAGTATTATCGCAGTGCCTTGCCATGGGATATGACGGAGTATTTATGGGCTCGGGTTTTGGTGGGTAGGGACTGTCCATCTAGACCTGTTTACATTTGTTTGCTTCAACACAATGTCCTAACCTCCTTGACAGCAGTTACCACACTGGTTCTTGTTTACATTTGTCCACCTCAATATTACGCATCCTATTCGTCCTTGATGGGTTTACCCCTTCCCCTCTCTATCTCTAGCCAGAAAGTGATTGTAGCAGACTTCCTTGATTGCAGTTGGAGAACTGACCAGAGTGCTCTCGCCCTTGACAGTCCATCAAGTGTGACTGCTAACAGTTTGACACGTATGGTCCTTTCTTTCGTCAGTACAACGTGCGAGTAGTTAAATGTTAGCCCAAATCAATTAGTGATGATTTTGTCTGTCAAGCGTGACTGCGCTAACGGTTTCACATGAAAGGCCCTTTGTTAAATTTCTAAATGCCGTCATAAGGGCCGCATAATATCAGTCCGCGGGCCGCATGCGGCCCGGGGGCCGTAGTTTGCCCACCCCTACTCTAGATGATCTCTACCTGTCTGGTCACGTGAGGTAAGTAGCCAGACGGTCAATAAGCTTATAAGCTTATATGCCTCGTAGTAAAGCATATTGTGCAGAGAAGAAACACAATAATTTAAGTTGTATATTCTCTTCTCTCTGTATTTTTGCATTTAATGTGTTTATTTGTATTTGAACGTTAAATTTTCATTGTTACTACGAAGAGAGTTCATTTCTAATAAACATTTAATATTATTATTAGGTGAGTTTCAAATAAACCAACTGAATTGTTAGTGTATTGGTTGAGGCTGGTGTGTAATTTCATGCGCACACACACACACACACACACACACACACACACACACACACACGATAGAAGATAGATAGATAGATAGATAGATAGATAGATAGATAGATAGATAGATAGATAGATAGATAGATAGATAGATAGATAGGTAGGTAGGTGGGGAGAGAGAGAGAGAGAGAGAGAGAGAGATAGATAGATAGATAGATAGATAGATAGATAGATAGATAGATAGATAGATAGATAGATAGATAGATAGATAGATAGATAGATAGATAGATAGATAGATAGATAGATAGATAGATAGATAGATAGATAGATATGTGTACATGAAACTGTATATTTAAACTTTTTACGTCAACCAACTCATACCATATTATTATTTTTCTGTTGTGAATTGTGAATAAAAGTGTGAATTCAGTAATTACACCCACTCAGTTTCTTAACGACTTCATAGGCTCCTTGCCATGATACATCTAATGTTACAATGTTACATCTAACAACACTTGCCATGATACATCTAATGTGTTTTGATGTAAAGATAACAACACTTGCAAAACAACTTTAATGTTAAATGTTTTATGTTTGTATAGACGTGCTTGCCTAGCTTTACATTTGTGTACATTCTCGGCTGCTATCTGACACAAAGTATCAATATGATTTGCAAGGTCAGTCACATGATGATAACTGCTTTTAATGGATTCAGCTAGCCCACACTCTGTCCAGAGATAGATCCCCTGATGGTTCTACCATGTAAGAGTTTGAAGGGCAAAAAATTAGTGGAATATTGTGGTACTTCATGCAATGCATAAAAGTGCTGGCAAGTACATATCCAATCAGGTGGTCTTTCCACGCACAGTTTTCTCAAGGATATGGTAGGTGTAGCGTTCAGATTTTCGACTAAAGCGTTACACATAGGATGGTAAGGATAGTTCTAAACTGCTTTATTCTCAATCGTTGATTAATTTCTTTCATTTACTTGCTAGTGAATTTATTTCCCCAATCGAACAAGATCTCTTCTGGAAATCCTACACATGAAAATATAGTGAACAACGCATTTGCTACTGACATGGTACTAATGGAGCTAAGCACAACTACCTCAGGGTATCACAGAGCATAATCAATGACTGTGAGAATCCATCTGTGGCCTCGACCCAATGAGGGCACAAATTCTCCAAATGAGATAAATGGCTACATGCCTAAAAGGAATATCAATCTTTGGGGTTTCTCCTAGTTGATCTGGGCATGCCATCTTCTATGCACGTGCTGACTGATATCGCATGACTAACAGTACCGAGTGATGTTCCTCGTCCTACCTGGCCAATAAAACTCAGCCTCCACATGAACTAAAGTTTTGCTTGATCCTAGATGACCAGCAGTGGGATGGTCATGATCCAAATGCAGCAAGTTCATTCGTTAGTTCAGAGATACCACCAACTGGCTGTGATTAATCCCTTCCTGTTTATGAATCAAGATACCATCCTTCCAGCAAAACTCAGTACTTTTGCCAAATGATATAGACACATACAATCCTGAGACCTTGGTCTTCTCTCAACATTTCTCTAGAGAATCATCTATCAGTTGTGCTTCTAAGAGCATGGCCTTTCCCCCCTCAGGTTCAAATTCAGTCTGACAGTCAGAAATCATTATCCATCCTGCTGTAACTGAATCATGTGAGATTTCCTGGTGACATGCCCCACTAATGACAGTTTCAGCCAAAGTCATCGGTGCATCATCTTCACACTTACTACTGACCATTCATGGTGATTGTTTGAAACTATCCAGTGTATTTACTTTCCTAACCCTACTCTGCAACCAGTGTCACAGAGGACTGGCACACAATGGCCATATCTGTATTCATTAAAATGAGTTTCACTGGGTTGGTTCTATGACACTGATGTTACCTGGGCAATGACATTTGATATGGCCTGGTTTGCTACAGCTAAATCACTCTACTGGTTCGTTCTTAACACCTTTGTCTTTACTACTGGGTGAGGTGGTGGTCCTCTATCTTGGAGGAGGTACGAGAGAGGATCCTGTTTTAGGTTTATTATCTCGTTTGTCACTCTATCGCCTAGTCACCACTTGTTCATTAACTGGCCTGCATGGCTCAACATTATGCTTAGCTGTCAGATGTCACATGTCCTATATATTTCCTCGTACCTGTTTGTAACCAATCATAGTGATCTTTAATATCTTGTCCATTGTCAATCTCTATTTTGTCCAGTTCTAATCATCTGGTCAAGATGTACTGTAGCTTACTTGCAACAGTAGTAGTGATATAAGTCACTTAATTATAAAGATCTAAAAATCAATGTGCAGAGTAAAGTCACTAGTAGATGTATACGTTTGCTGAAATAATTCCAGGCAGCCATTTATTACATGAAGACACGTCTAATAGGAAATGTGTGTGTGTGTGTGTGTGTGTGTGTGTGTGTGTGTGTGTGTGTGTGTGTGTGTGTGTGTGTGTGTGTCTGTGTGTGTGTAATAATTAAGTACAATACCCATAATATATATATGCCTCATCACAAAATTCCCATTTGTTCTACACGTTGATTTCACCGCATTTCAAAACATTAATGTCAAATATAGCGTGGATTTAACAATGAATTTATTTCATCAAGAATGTCAAATATAGCGTGGATTTAACAATTAGTTTGTTTCAACATTAATGTCATATATAGCGTGGATTTAACAATGAATTTAATTCATCAAGAATGTCATATATAGCGTGGGTGTAACAATGGATTTATTTCAACATTAATGTCTTACAGAGCGTTAAAATTATAGCGTTGATTTCACAGATCACTTCAATATTAATGCCATCTAATATATTGGTTTCACGCCACACATTTACATTCTCTGTTGTTACTACGTGTTTTATTTCACAACGCAAAGCTAAATGTGTGTATTGGCAACGCATTGATTTCACAGCGTTTTGACTGCTCTTAAAGCAATTTGATATATACAGCGGCACATCCACATTGGGGTGTCGTACAACGAGATTTAAGAGCATTTCCATTGCTCCTGTTATAAAACACTGATTTATATTTACACAATGCACATCCATGTTGGGGTGTACTACAATTGGCTGCTCCTGTCTTAAAACACTTTGATTTATATTTATACAATGCACATCCATGTTGGGGTATCCTACAATTGGCTGCTCCTTACTTAAAACACTTTGATTTATATTTATACAATGCACATCCATGTTGGGGTGTCCTACAATTGGCTGCTCCTGTCTTAAAACACTTTGATTTATATTTATACAATGCACATCCATGTTGGGGTGTACTACAACGCGTTGTGTTCACATCGTTTTAGCTGCTCTTGTCTTAAAACACTTTGATTTATATTTATACAATGCACATCCATGTTGGGGTGTACTACAACGCGTTGTGTTCACATCGTTTTGGCTGCTCTTGTCTTAAAACACTTTGATTTATATTTATACAATGCACATCCATGTTGGGGTGTACTACAACGCGTTGTGTTCACATCGTTTTGGCTGCTCTTGTCTTAAAACACTTTGATTTATATTTATACAATGCACATCCATGTTGGGGTGTACTACAACGCGTTGTGTTCACATCGTTTTAGCTACTCTTGTCTTAAAACACTGATTTAGAACACGCATATCTACGTTGGCGCGTCTTACAATGCTCGTCCACATCTGTCATATGGTCTCGACACCATTTCGCACGATAGAGACGATTCGCGTTGATAATTACGACAACTTGACGTCAAACTGGCACTGCGTTTATGTTTTTCATTACCTGGAACCGGCGGGCTAATCACTGTCACAAGCGCCTGCAGGCGGTCTCGTCTTTTGTCAAGAGGCACTTTTCGTCCGAGCGACGCAGCCGACATTGTGAGAAGGCAGCAATCGTGTCCGATTGCTGGACCATTTACTTGTTTAAATATTTGCATAATATTTGTTGGATAACATTTAGATAGTGATCCCGTTTTTTCTTTTTTTCTTTTATTTATTTTTGGGGTGTTTGTTATTTATAACTTTATCATAAAGTAACTTTTTCTCTGTGCACAGTTTAACTGAAATCGGTTTCTGATGTCGGTTGGTTTTCTAGTGGCGAAAGGAATGGTAGTTCCTGTGCGGAGCCCAATATATTTCGGGTAGAAATAGTTTTTCTTTGTTATAACTAAACTGCGAGAAGGCAATGTGAATGAGTACATATAAACAAATGAATTTTTTTTAAAAATTAAAATGCTGTCTATTTTTGTTTCTCCAATATAGGCAGCTGATGATCTACAGCGCTTCGTTGTCGCTAACACACACTAACCAGATAGAGTGCAAACATGTTTTCAAATTCGTTAAACAGTAAAAGATTCTTTCCCGTCCTAGGGAAACAAGCCAAGTTTTAAACAACATTTCCGAATTTTCTCTTAAGCCTGTTCAGCTGCCCTTGGGTCTTTTGGGTGTTACTTTTTTAATCTTTCAACACCCAAAATTTCGGTGCATCTCGGAAAGAAGCAAAAAGAATGAGTACGAAAAATAAGGGTAAGGGGGAGAAAAAAGGGAAGTTGCTTTAAAGCGGCTTAGTTCAATAAGATTGGAAATTAGGTCTTCACATGCACTCATTTAGAGAGGGTTTTTTCCTCGCAAATGGGCAAAGATTTCAACAGTCTACGGATTGTTTCCTTTTTATCTCTCTCTCTCTCTCTCTCTCTCTCTCTCTCTCTCTCTCTCTCTCTCTCTCTCCCTCCACTCTCTCTTACCCCCCCCCCCCAACTCTCTACCGTCTCTCTTTTTCCTTTTGTCCCTTCAACACTTTTGATATCTTGGTAGGGTTTTCTCTGTTGTTTGTTATTTTTTTATCACTTTTTTTTTAAAAACTTTATTTTCTTGTTATCAGTTTTTCTTGAAGCGAAACCATTTGTTCCAGTCTAACACCGTCCACAGATGGTCCAAGTTTGTGACGTCTGCGCACACCTTAAATGGCTTTTGCAGCCGATCGATCGAAGTCGAGAGCAAGATCTAGTGTGTACTATCGACTACCGGACTAACGGTAGCTAGAAGCATGATGCTTTCTGGGATAGTAATTATGTGTGTGGGCGTGCGGTGTCTTCTTTCTCGCTTGTCGTTGCGGGACAGTCAGAGACAAAAGTGAATTCACAGGATGTTTCCATATTTAAAAGAGTAAAATAAACAATCAAATTACTGCACGATGGTGTTGATTCCGTTGAAAATGGCGTCTGAAAGCGACAAACGCCCTCTGACAAGGTGAGAGGTGTACAAATTCTTACGTTTCTTCTTGTAGTATCCCCCCCCCCCCCCGAATTTATTTGTTAAACTTCCTTCCTTTATTCTTAATTACTTTATTCAGTGAAAGACTATGTTTATGTATGCTATTCTTTTTTCTAAATTTAGATTATTTCCAATGTTTTCTTTCCTTTTGTTAATAGCAAACCAAATGCATGCTCGACATCTTTTCGTCATGATTTGGACACTGATAAATGTTACAGTCAATGTAATAGCATACTTATGTGGTATAAAATTTAGTCATTGAATGACCGTGATAATAATGTTTCTAATTATAAGTCATGCATTATTTTTTGTCATGATTCCTTGCAATCAGGAGGAAAAATGTTCGCCAAATTGTTAAATTGGATTCAAAGGGAGTAGTTTATTTCTAGGAAAGAAAGGGTTAGTTTCTAAATCTGCTTTGTCTCTGTAAGTAAGAAATAATTTGGTTCTTGTCTTTATTCTTTACTTTCTTTGTATTTTAAACTTCACTGATTTCAAAGCTCTTTCTTGAAAAGTTCTTTTAAATAGATGTTTTATAAAATAAGCTTGGCAAGATTTATCAACAAACATATGCGTTTTGGCTTAAAACGCTGCTTTGAAAAGAATGACAGCAATGTCGGATTACAGTGATATTTTTTAACAATTTAAACAGTGTTCATAATAGTAAGGTAACAATATCAGATGACCGTGATAATTGTATTAACAATTTAAACAGTGTTCATAATAGTAAGGTAACAATATCAGATGACCGTGATAATTGTATTAACAATTTAAACAGTGTTCATAATGGTAAGGTAACAATATCAGATGACAGTGATAATTGTATTAACAATTTAAACAGTGTTCATAATAGTAAAGTAGCAATATTAGATGACAGAAATAATTGTAATAAAAATGTATAAAGTGTTCTTAATAATGTGACAGCTATATCAGATGACAGTGAGAAATGTGTTTGAAATATATGATTAGAGTGAAAATTGTATTAACAATTTATACTGTATTCATAACAATATGACAGCAATAACAGGTGGACAATGAAAATTGTGATTTTGCATCCCTACAAATCTTGTTTTAATAAAATTAGCAGCAAATTGACTTTCAAAATGTAATAACCGATTACTGATTTCCAATAATAATAATAATAGTAGTAGTAGTAGTAGTAGTATAGTAGCAGCAATAACATATTATTAACAATTTTTATTATTCTTTAATAATGCCGACAATGACATCTGAACAATGAAATCAGCATTACGAGCTCTAGTATATTCTGTAATTGTGACGGGCATGCCACTTAGTTATTGAAAATTATAATTATTATTTAATATTTCATAACTAATTACAAGTGATGAGAACATTAATTTATTTTATTAAGATCCTCCAACTGATACCATTTGTCTCTCACTTGGCGGATATTTGGCACTGTGAACGTTTTCTCTGTTCCACAATATAAAACAACATTTACAGTCACATGATGTTTCCGTGAGTAGAAAACTTCTTACTAAAGGAGAAGACAAATCCGACTTTTAATCTATATTTAGTAAGCCACCATCCACCCATTTTTTCTCCAACATATCATTATGCACAAGAAGGTCAATAAATTTATTAAATGAACAATCAAATATATATATATATATATGACAATAACAACTTAATTCAACAATAGAGTCAATACAAATCCAGGTTAGTCATATCAGAGAATAGAAATGAAGTTATTAGAGGTAGGTATTATAAAGTCTTTCTTACATGACCTGGATTAAGGGTTGCTTCAAAAGTCTTCACTTGCTTTTGCAGCTATGTCACAATGTCCGTGTCAACACGTTTCTCCCGCCACATGCGTGGAAACCACTGAGGCACTGTTATATACTCGAACAAACTTAGTGCTCTCCTCACTATGTCAGTTCCTTCAGGCAGAACACGATGATTACAGTAATTCTAGTAACTTCAATGTACTAGAATTATCCCGTATCCAGCATATACATCAAAATGTATAGCGTACTCCTTATGCTTACACACCACAATAGACATCCCCGCACCTTCCCAGTCATTAAGTATCTAACTGGTGAACACGTGAAGGGTAATTGGGAACTTGAAGGTTGAAACTCAAAAGGCCACTTGTTCACTGCAAAATATAATTAAGGAGCAAACCTAAGTTTCCTGTTAGCACAATATAACTCCATTCTATCTTAAATCCCATTCTCAACTTACAATTTCCTGCAACATTATTTATTAGACCGATACACACATGGTAAGTAAATACAGCACATCAAACAATGTCAGGTGTTAGCACACTATATGTGTGCAGCTTAGTCCAAACATTTGTAGAAATAAAAGTCAACTCACATAGTACATTTCTACACAAGTATAACATATCAATAGTAAAAATGCATGAAATGTTTGTAAGTCCTTTCTCTCTCAGCCAGTCAATCTAACCCACAATCAAGCTAATGACTGCCTTTCAAAGTCAGACTTTCTTCGTGCAACTTCATACTCAAAGTGATCAGAGAACAGAATTTTCTATAGCAAGTAACTTTTTAATCTCAGCCCATTGGCTGGTCTCGTCCTTATAAATCATGATCATTGGACAAAAGGAATCTGATTCACTCAGTTTGCATCTCGTCAGCAATATAGAATATTCTTGCCTCAAGCTGATCTCAGACACTTTCAAAAATAACACCATAAGGAGTGCCCAAGGGCGGGTTACTCTGACAGTTTAGCAATTTATATAACAATTTAAATTTAAAAATAAGGAGAGGCAAATTTACCCTGTCACAGTAATAATACTAGTTAAAATTGATGTACTGATAATAAAAGCTGTGTTAAAAACTTGTTCAAATCAAACACTAGCAGTCACTCAATGTAAAAATTCTGTTATAAATTTCTGTAATGATATTCTGTAATAATATTAGCAATAACATATGAACTTTTAAAAAGATTTACCACTCCACTTCTGTAAACTGTTCGCTCATACCAGCAATAATAGATGAAAAACACATCAGTCCACTTCTGCGTACTCTATACAATTAAATAAACAATTATATCAGTCCACTTCTCCGTACTCTATACAAAGAAATAAACAATGGCAACATTCCACTTCTGCATATTCTTTACAATAGATAAACAGCGACATTAGTCTACTTCTGCATATTCTGTACAATAGATAAACAATGATGCCAGTCCACTTCCCAATAGTCTGTAATAATACCGACAGTAATACATGAACAATGACACAAATCCAGGCATGTATACTCTTAGAATAGTGAACCATGACACCAATACACTTCTATAATCTCTGTACAATAGATAAACAATGACACCAGTCCACTTCTGTAAACTGTGTAATACCAGAAGTAATAGATGGGTAATGCTACTTGTGTCAACACTGTAATAATACCAATAATAGATGGGTAATGACACATTTGTAAACTCTGAAATAATACCAGTAATAGATGGGCAATGTTAAGTTAAACTTGCATTGTGATCTGTAATAATACCAGCAATAGATGGGCAATGCTCAGTATTCTCTCAAATCACCTTTTCTAAAATTTAAATTACATCTTTTACTTTTAAGAAATTGTAATTAAATAATAAATGTTGAAGGGTTTTAATGATTCTGCATTCATTACTTTTCTACCACGATGGAGTAGAGCGTTGGGGATGTGGTTGCAAATTATTGCCAAAGAGGAAGACAAATATCATTTTGTATATTTAGTTGCCCATCACTGACATATTAAAAAAATATATACAGTTATTTTTCAAAATGTATATGTTTGACATTAGACTGTTCAGAAATATATGTATCTCCCTTTTCTTGCTTTATTATTTTGGGCGAAGGTGTGGGCGAAGGTGTGGGCGAAGGTGTGGGCGAAGGAGTGGGCGAAGGTGTGGGCGAAGGAGTGGGCGAAGGAGTGAGCGATTGACAAACAGAAGATGGGATGAACTGGTGGGAAAACGAATGGACGGATTAACTTCAGAATTTATGGACGGACATATGGATAGACTGAATACCAAGATGGACTCGGCGAATAGAAACATGAACATTAATATAGAAAAACTAACACGACATTTGAACTAAAGCTTTGTTCACTTACTGTCTCAGGAACCGCATCCTCTCTTAGTTTTACGCATATTTGATAGCTTCTTTGAGTCATTCGTTTTATACAGACGATATAGATGGAAAAATTCTCATTCAAAAAAATAAGGGATATAACTCATCTTTGAACTCTCTTAACGACATCTGCGCAGAGACTGCTGGTCGTTTTGCGTACATCTTAATCATTTATGTCAATTCTTTTCTTAAATTCGGACAGATTGAAGCTCATATCAATTTCTTATTGTCTATGAAAGATAAATTAATATCTATGCAACGAAAAGGGGTTTTTCATGTTTGCAATGAACCTATGCTGGGTGCAACTTGACACGTGTCATCAACACCCATGATCATTTGTTGCTCGCGAGATTGGCGCGCTAAAAGGTGGGTTGCTGCTCGCGAGATTGGCGCGCTAAAAAGGTTGCTAGAAAATTGCAATCGTGCAGGAATAATATTCCTTGAATCTCGACTGCGCTGATTGACAAATATCGTCATTCTGTTAGACAATATAGAACAACGCTTTATCGAAAAACGTGTATTTCGTTTCTCACAGTTATGGATATAGTCATTCTGATAGACAATAGAGAACAGCGCTTTACACAAGAAACATGTGTATTACGTTTCTCACAGTTATGGATTTAGTCATTCTGATAGACAATAGAGAACAGCGCTTTACACAAGAAATATGTGTATTACGTTTCTCACAATCACGTGCAACACAGTCAAGCTCTCTCCTGAATACCAATGATGCCAACAACAACAAAAAATAGTGTGTCTCATACGCATGTGTCCCTCTCCTCCCACTCGTTTCCAAAGCAATCAGAACAAAAATTGTCACAACAAGTAATAAGATAAACCCGTCCTTACAAGTAGTCAATTTCAATATGTATTACTTTTATTAGCTGTCGGTTTTTCACTACGGTGTGCAACGATCTGCTGAAGTGTATATTTTTAGAAACGTCAACAAAAGATGACCCATTCCCGCCACAGATTGTAATGACAGGTTTTATCTCGTCTAATTTTGTTTTTTTCCTTTTAAGTTCGGATATTTTGTGAATTTATTTTGTGTAAATGCGCTTGTGCATCCTTACAAACAGCTGTATCGTGCAGTTCATCTGCTGTTGCCTTTTATTGTTGTTGTTGATTTTTGTAAAATACATTTTTTTTTATTTCCCTCCAAATGTGTTCGTGTTGTTTGTTCTTTATTATTTAGTGGATTATTTTCTCTCTGCAGTAATAGCATATCTGATTATTGGCTTTATGAAAACGGAACGTTTCCCTTACACAGAGTTCTTAAGTGTCAGTAGAGTCATCAAGATATTCACGTGTAATTCAATGTTTGACAATTTTGCAATGGAAGCATATGTTGATCTTTTAGAGCAAATTTAGTCACTGGACATACACACAGACCTTAGTAGGAGTTCATAGATGTTGCCTTGAAGTGGTGCCGTGTCCGTTGAAGAATCTGGGGTGAGACAGCACCGTCTTAACGCATGGGCACGCTGGGAAGTTGCCTGGGGGTTGGGGGGTTGGTGCACATACTAATCTATGTATGTTGTGACTTGCTGTTAATTTTTATTCCTGTGAGTGTTTGTGTAGACAGGGGCCCCAGTGCACCGTTTTGCCCGTGGGCCTATAATGCTGAAAAGACTGTTCTGCGGATGGAATGGATGCTTTTCTTTTAATTTAATTTCTTTTTATTTTATTTTTGTAGCGTTTACACTGTCTCCTTTGATCATGTCTGAGTATAAATAGCGAGTTTGGGAGTGACAGGGCTGCGTCAATAAAGGTGAGAGTAGTGCGCGAGAGTAGAGTGGGTAGAGTAGAGTGGGTAGGGACGCTAGAGTGGGTAGCGTTTTATGCCACTTCAAATTCAAGTGATCAGAGAATAGAATTCCCCTAAAGCTGGTAAACTTTTAATCTCAACTCATTGGCTGGTCTCGTTCTTGTAAATCATAATCATTGGACAATAATACTATTCATCTAGTTGTGACTGGTTTGAATTACATCAGCAATTTCTAGCATATTCTCATAGAGTGTTTACTCCAGTTCAGACACTTCCAAAAATACTGTCATAAGGAATGCCCAAGTTCTATTTACTGACAATTTAACAATTTATATAACAATTAAATTTTAAAATAGGGATAGGCACATTTACTCCATCTCATATTCAAAGTAGTTTAGACAACTCTGTACGACATATTCACTTAAAGGAAGATAAATCATACACAAGATCCTCTTTATTCATACTTAGGACTCACTTGAGTGCGATCCCCATAATATTGTTTCCCGTAATGCCGATTCCCATAATGTGGTTTTCCATAATGCTGTTTCTTATAATGATGATTCCCATAATGTGGTTTTCCATAATGCTGTTTCTTATAATGCCGATTCCCATAATGTGGTTTTCCATAAAGCTGTTTCTTATAATGCTGATTCCCATAATTCTGCTTCCAATAAAGCTGTTTCCCAAAATGTTGCTTCTCCTGATGTTATTTTACCCACAAAGCCATATCCATTATATTGTTTTTACAGCACTGTTTGTTATTAAATTATATCACGTGATCCCATTGTCACGATTTACAGGAACGTTTTATCTATCTATCTCTTTCTTTCCATACCTCAATCTCTATCTTTCTTTATCTATCTATCTCTTTCTTTCCATACCTCAATCTCTATCTATCTCTTTCTTTCCATACCTCAATCTCTATCTATCTCTTTCTTTCCATACCTCAATATCTATCTCTTTCTTTCCATACCTCAATCTCTATCTATCTCTTTCTTTCCATACCTCAATCTCTATCTATCTCTTTCTTTCCATACCTCAATCTCTATCTATCTCTTTCTTTCCATACCTCAATCTCTATCTTTCTCTATCTATCTATCTCTTTCTTTCCATACCTCAATCTCTTTCTCTATCTATCTATCTCTTTCTTTCCATACCTCAATCTCTATCTATCTCTTTCTTTCCATACCTCAATCTCTATCTATCTCTTTCTTTCCATACCTCAATCTCTATCTTTCTCTATCTATCTATATCCCTCCAGCTCTCTCTGTCCATTTCTCTTTCTATATATCTGTCCGTTTCTTTCTTTATCTCTATCTCTTTACCTCCATCTCTTTCTATATCTCCATCTGTTTCTTTATCACTATCTCCTTCTGTATTTCTATCTCCATGTCGTTCTGTATTTCTATCTCCATCTCTATCTCCATCTCTTTCTGCATTTCAATCTCCATCTCTTTCTGTATTTCTATCTCCACTCTTTCTGTATTTCTATCTCCATGTCTTTCTATATCTCTTTCTCCATCTCTCCTTATATATCAGTCTCTTTATCTCTCTCTATACCTGACCCGACAGTAAGGAGAAGCGACGCATAGTGGTCACCCATGACGAGTCCCCTAGAGTGGTCGGTTCTACTACCAAATTAAAAGTGTCATAGAAATCGGTGTACTGGAATCGGGGCCACCTCTAGAATTAAACCCATGTCCCTAGAGGAAATAACCTGCGCAAGGATGGAATTAACTTTGTCTGGGTTTAACACCCACGTTTTGCATCATAATTATGTGGAACGAAGCGAAAAAATGAGAACATGTGATCGAGATGAATTGTCTGCCCATTGAGGTTCAGGAAGAGTTATTCCACCCAATATACTGACCCTGACCATGTTAAGTATACTTTCATAGTGAATGGAATGCTTTAGTAATTTAGCTAATACTCTCTAGAGCGTGCATTGTTCGCTCCGATTATTTACTATTAATTTTATTTAACCTGAAGTATTTCAACATTTTGCAGAAGGGTTTCAGTTAGAAAAGGGAAATCAAATGCAATCAATGAATGGAGATGTCTCGAGAAATTAAGAGTTATATGGTTTATGCGCCAGTTAGAGGCTCCCTGGTGTATACGTCATTTTAAAATGTCCTACATACTCGTCATTTACAGTGCATTAGATTAGATTACGTGCGCTTGTGTGTGTGTGTGTGTGTGGTGTGTGTGTGTGGTGTGGTGTGTGTGTGTGTGTGTGTGTGCGTGCGTGTGTGGTGTGTGTGTGCGTGCGTGTGTATGTGTGGTGTGTGCGTGTGTGGTGTGTGTGTGTGTGCGTGTGGTGTGTGTGTGTGTGCGTGGTGTGTGTGTGTGTGTGCATGCGTGTATTAGTGTGAGTGAGTGTTTGTGTACGTGCATGAATAAGGTGTTAATGTATAAGTATGGGATATATACATAGCATGTGCATGCGTGTATCTGTACAATAGTAGGAGGGACGACAATATTTACTGCAAAATACATATTATATCTGAAAAGCAACCGCATGGGTAAATCTTAACTCTGCATAATGTGCAAGAATCTCTGTCACACTATACTGACTATAGGGACCAGTTTTAATTTTTATATTCTAAAAATCATATCACAATCCTACTGTTATGTATACTAATAAAAATTAGCAACAGATTCAGTTTATGAAATCTAGATTCCAAGTGGTTGCTGGGTTGTAGATAGACTGACAAATGGATGACAGGATAGATTATTGGATGAGATGATGGATGACTTAGATGAGCAGATAGAATACAAGATGAGTAATTAGATAGATAGATAGATAGATAGATAGATAGATAGATAGATAGATAGATAGATAGATAGATAGATAGACGGACGGACGGACGGACGGATGGATGAGTGGGTGGGTGGGTGGATGGATGGATAAATAGAGAGACAGATAGATAGATAGATAGATAGATAGATAGATAGATAGATAGATAGATAGATAGATAGATAGATAGATAGATAGATAGATAGTAAAGGCACTCTTTTATATGCGAATATTGTGTAGAAATTGCAAACTGTAGATACACATTTATAGAAATGCATTTCATTACAATGTATTGAAACACATTAGTATGAAGCACAATCTAGCCATTCGTTCACAAAGTTCAGTAGGCTACTAGGTATGTATCATGTTTACACAACTCGTACAAAACAGACAAAAACGTCCAATTACACGCGCGTTGCGTTGAAAAAAGCAAACTTCGGCAATACATGCACATTCAAACAACAGAATCTCCACAGGACCCCAGACCTCCAAACATACTTTTACATTTAAAAGCAATTTTCACCAACTATCTGTGACTTTGCCCGATAGAGACTCCTTTCAATGAATCACACACTGAAGTGGGTGGGTGCCAAGTGGAGAGGAGAGAAAGGAAAATTTAAATGTGCGCTTGAATGTGTAATTGACCAGCAGCTAGCGCCAGCGAAAGTGACATGGGAGATTACTCCCGACTTAGTTTTACATTGCGTGGTTATCTTCTGTCATTACTCGCATTCTGCACGTTGAGCTATATGTTAGAGAATGGCGAGTTTGCAAATAAAACCTTCTTCCCCCCCCCCCCAACTTTAATTATCTATTGCTTTGATGAAAATAATGCTTTTAATTTCGCTTTCAAGACAAAAATAGAATCATGCTTCGAATCACGAAGGCATAAGAGAGTCTCGCTTATATGTGTATGAATACATGAGTGTTTATGAGAGTATGAGACGTTTGAGACGTCTGTCTCTTCTCGGTATGCGAGTGCGTGTCATTTTGCCATCTGTCTGTCTGTCTGTCTGTCTATCTAGCTCTCTCTCTCTCTCTGTCTGCTGTCTGTATATTGCCTTTCTGTCTACTTAGCTATTACATATATTCCATTTATCTGTGTATATTTTGTATGTCGATGGGTCAATATTTATTCCAATTATGTATATTTCTTCTTTGTTTCTGTTTTTCATTTTTTATTTGCCTACCTCCTCCTGTTTGCTTTAAAATTATCATCTACTTCTCCCTTGCAGCTATCCATTCATCTATACTCTATTGCATGGTGGATATTTTTTCTAATTTAATTATTCATTTATTTATACATATTTTCAACTTAAACCATTTATCAAACTTCTTCGGTTCATCATCGTCATCTACATGTCATTTGTTTATTTATCTGTCAATTCAGTCATTAATCAGTATGTTTAATTTCTCAAATTTACCAGTTATTTAAGTATTATTATTAGTTAATTAATTCACTCATTCAATCACAACTTTTATTTGTGTATGTGTAGATATCTTTTCACTTCATTCATTCAATCATTTATTCATTTATTGGTATATCTTATTTCTTGTGTATCAACTCGGGTGTTTACTCCAACCCAGACACTTTCAAAAATACCGTCATATGGAGTGCCCAAGGTCGGGTTACTAACACTTTATATAACAATTCTAAATAGGGATAGGCAAATTTACTCCGCCACACTGGGAAATGTTTCCATTATCAGTCCTTTTGCAAGTCATGAATGACTTGGTTGGGGGTGTTGCTGCATGGTGATGGAGGGTTGGAAGGAACCCTGAATATGTAACCATAAAATCTCATTCTACATTGTCTTAGAGCCCTGTCTTCTAATTATCTTAGAGCCCTGTCTTCTAATTGTCTTTGAGCCCAGTCTCTTACGTTGTCTTAGAGTTCTGTCTTCTAATTGGCTTAGAGTCTTGCCTTCTTTGTTGTTTTTGAATCCTGCCTCCTATGTTGTCTAAAGAGCCTTGTCTCCTACGTTGTCCTCGAGCCCTGTCTTCTCCATTGCCTTACATCACTGACTCCTACGTTGTTTTCGTGTTCTGTCTCCCACGTTGTTTTAGAGCCCTGGTCCTACTTTGTTTAGAGCCCTGCTTCTTTCGTTGTCTTCTATCCTGTCTCCTACTTTGTTTAGAGCCCTGCTTCTTTCGTTGTCTTCTATCCTGTCTCCTACTTTGTTTAGAGCCCTGCTTCTTATGTGTCTTCGTATCCTGTCAATTGTTCCAGTGAAACGACGCCATTTTTTCACACCACCAGGAATCGTGTAGGACAACACTTGCCTAACCGAAACATTTTGTATATTCATTCCATTTCGGACTGGTCTGTAAGAAATAATTACTTTTTCCTTCACCCAAGACTGAGAAGGGATGCGAGATTCCATTGGAGACAGGGACTTAAAAGGAGTGGGGGAGGAGGTCGATCGGTCTGCAATGTTTAACGGTTGATTCGCAAGCGAAGACACTATATATGTGCATTATCTTCAAGGTCATTGTTTACAATGTTGCTGTTAACATAAGGATTCATGGGAAATAATCCAATACTTGGGTGGTGGAAGAAAGGGATAACACGTTTCTTACTTTGTATACCCCAATAATTTCGCAAAACTGGTTAAAGATAACTACCCATATGTTATAACGGCAGAGCGTGAATAAATAAATAAACATATAATAAAATAAATAAACATATAACAAATAAATAAACACATAAATAAATAAACATATAACAAATAAATAAATAAACATATAACAAATAAATAAAACCATAAATAAATAAATAAACATATAACAAATAAATAAATAAACATATAACAAATAAATAAATAAACATATAACAAGATAAAATGAATAAATGAAATAACCGCATTCTGTACCTATGGCATTGTCTTTCCAGAATTTCAGAATTTTAAATCCCCAAAGCTCTGTCTCTTTCAGCACAATTAGCGAAATAGTAAGCAAACGTGTCAGTATAAATCAAGCAAATAAGAGATTTTGGACTGACTCCATCAGCTGCAATAATATTACTATAAAGTAATCGTAGTGTCAGAAGATATGAAGAACATCATTTACTTGTAAACTACATCTGTTATATAGTAATTACGTCGGCTTAGTGTCAAGTAATTATTAAAAGGTACATTAAACAGTCCAATAAACACATTCACTACATATGCACAAACATGATCACACACACACACACGCACGCACACACATAGACACACAGACACACACACAAACACACACACAGACACACAGACACACACACACACACACACACACACAGATCAGCATGTTGCGCGCTGTCGAGGCGCTGTTCGTTTGTAGGGCACAATAATTATTTTGAATTAACAACTACATATTTTAATTAACATCATCTCATTCTCATCTAAGGAAACATAGTCTTCCTCGAAATATTTTCTTGCTTTTCTTTTTCCTCCAAAGAGTAATTACAAATATTGAACAAACATCCCTTCGCATTATTAAATTCATTTGTTTTCGTAAAATATTTTGATCAAGTAGAATAACTCCCAAGGGACATAACGCAGTTCTCAATCTTGCATTGCCACAGAGAACCGTAACTGTGCGACCCTTCATTTCCAGTCACGTACCGAAGTGTTACGTACATAATCGTTAACAGTGCGTTGGGGTAGGGGTAGGGTGGGGTAGGATGTCAAAGTTGTCTTCACGCCTTAATTTCCATCTCCTACTTTCTGTGTGACAGTCTGAGCAAAGGGCACCGCAGTGTAAGCGTCCAACGCATTTGCAGATTCCGATGGGATTTTCCTGAAATTAGTTTCCAGACTGCGAGTCTAAGGATGAACGTCTTGCAGTGGGAATGGTACAAGATCTGTAGTTAGTGGTGAAAGTCCTGCTTACCGTGAGACGTCATCGATCTGCTGTCTCGCGAGTGTAAAACTGCTTGTAAACGCAAAGACGCGTAGGATTTAGTGGTGTATGGTCGTTGATGGGAAAGAGGTGGTGGTAACTGTGGTACTTTCTTTTCTTTAACTTTACTGTTAACATTGTTAGTTTTTCTGATGCAGTAAATGGACTTTATTTCTGGACAACAATTATTTGAGCCATTGTTTCCTTGCAGTTAGCAAAGTTCTTACCTCACGCTCGCCATATTGTTTTCTTTTAAAAATAAATCAAAGGTTTGAGATAACTGACATCCATGTACAATAAAATGATGCCATATGTACAAATAATAAGGATGTGTGGCGTTGTCAGTGGATTAAAATATATAATTATAGTGTTACGTTACTGAGTATATCGTATTACGTTAAGTGAAATGTATAATTATAGTATGACGGTTATCAGTGTATATATTATTACGTATAGCGTAATGTATAATTATAGTGTTACGATACCAATATATATTATTACATTAAGTGAAATGTATAATTATAGTGTTACGATACCAATATATATTATTACGTTAAGTGAAATGTATAATTATAGTGTTACGATGCCAATATATATTATTACATTAAGTGAAATGTATAATTATAATGTTACGATACCAATATATATTATTACACATTAAGTGAAATGTATAATTATAGTGTTACGATACCAATATATATTATTACGTTAAGTGAAATGTATAATTATAGTGTTACGATACCAATATATATTATTACGTATAGCGTACTGTATAATCACAGTTTTACGTAAAGCGTAATGTAGAATTACAGTGCTACGGTACGAACATAAATATTACTACGTAAAGTGTTTTGTCCATGGTGGCGGCTTTTGCGCCAAGAAATAGTCAGCAGTGACGTTATTCTTAATAGTTCTTTTACTATATTTTTTTAAAACTGTTTTATAACTATTTTATAGTTATTTTACACTGATTTGTAGTATTCTTTTACAGTTATTTTATATTTCTTATACACTTTTTTAGAGTTCTTTCGTAGTTCTTGTATAAGTTTTATATATAAGTTCTTTAATATCTGTATGACCGTCAGAAAGAGAGAGAGAGAGAGAGAGAGAGAGAGAGAGAGAGAGAGACAGGCATGCAAATAGATAGATCGATCGATAGACAGACGGAGGGAGGGAAGGAAGGGCGAAGGGATGATGGATGTAAGATTTAATGGTATTCTTTAACAGAGCTGATTTCTAGTGCAAGAGTTAACTGGTCAGCATATGAGCACTTGCATTACGATTATTAGTTAGAAAGTAGATGGGTTGTGAATGGAATAGTGTACATAATGTTTGTTACTGGTGTATCCAGTTTGAGAATTTAAGATGATGTGAACTTTAACCTCTTGATGAGCTGTCAGTCGTGGGTAATGCTAATGTCATTGACTGAAGTACTGTACTCTTATTTGATTCAATTTAAAAAGAATGCAAATAATTATTTCAAAAATGATACAAGAGAGTGTATGTGTGTGCGTACGTGCTTTTATTCCTAGATATTACTTTTATTTAAAGAATGCAAAGAATCTGCACCGGATGTCTCTATATCCTATCTGCCTGACAGGTACTCAAAAGTTAGCAGTAGTTTGATGGGGGTGGGGGTGGGGGGCACTCTTTACTGTGGGATTGACAATTGAGCGGAGTTCTAAAATCCATGCCTACTCCTTTTAAGCCATCCATCCTCTCTCTCTCTCTCTCTCTCTCTCTCTCTCTCTCTCTCTCTCTCTCTCTCTCTCTCTCTCTCCACAAACACACAATTTCTTACTGTTTAGGGAAAATCAGGAAGAAAAATGTTCGTTAAACATCGTCATAATGACATTTTATAAAATAGCGGCATAAAGATTTAATTTCAGTTCTATTTTCTATCTCAATGAATGAATGAATGTTAATATTATTTCTTCGACCGAACGATAGGTGACAGTTTAAAACAGTTTCTCTTCGGTCGTTGTGTATCAACATGACATCTTACAGTTATACAGGTGATGGAGAGGGAAGGTAGGTAGTGTGAAAGTCGAAGATGGACGGGGACAGATAGGGACATGGAGACAAAAAAAAATATTTTCTGAGAGGACAGGACACAAGACTGGATTGTCGCGAAAGAATCAAATCACACAACCGTTGAAGGAGCGAGAAGGCACGAGATTTGACACAACAGAAGACTTTTACTCATCGGGTCTTTGGACTTCCCCACTTCCGCCGGAAATTAAAACATGGAAACTCCCCGAGCTTTTCGTGCTGCGGCATACAGGGTGCTGAGAGGAAAAACTGGCTTCGTCTTCTTTAGACCGAGGAAATTTGGACAAGAAGAGAAAGCAAGGAATCCCATAATTTGTGCTTTCCTTTGCGTTGGACTCCCAGAATGTAAGAGTACGAATTCTAGCCAGTCATGTTATTTTTGTATTTTGTAAAAAAAATACTGAACATTTCTGGTTACGAGATTTCAGACAGTCGTTCAACTTTGTTCTCTTTCACGTGTTGACTTCTATTTCGGTCGTGCGTGCGAATGTATATGTACGTGTGAGCGTTTGTGTGTGTAAGTCTTTTTCTTCGTGCGCCTGTGCTATCAATGCAAGTTTTCATTCATGCTACACATACATACGGATAGAAGAAATTAAGAAACTGTCACTGATACACCAAGAACCTTTCAAGGAGTTTCTATGGCAAGAAAAACAAAGCAGACAATGGTTAAAAAAAAAAAAAGTGTATAAATTAGGTTGGTGCGTATTAAAGTTAATATTTAGAAAATAAAATTCAGCAAAATGTTTTGATTAGTTTAATAGCATTAATCCCTGTTTGGGTAAACCTAGGGCTAGTTCACGCATGAGTGATTGTTATTATTTAACTTACCTGTCCTCTAAACACATATACGAGTCCCTTCTCTCTATACTACTGTAATGGAAAGCTATAATTACGGTAGTTTATTCACTTCTCCACTATTCACATGGCGATAATTATTAGGCCCAAGGTCATTATTCAGACTACTGACATTAAGCATTTGGAGAGTACATAAACATTTATATATTATACTCATTTAACTCCAACAGAACAATTAGAAACCAATGACTGACTAGTTCTTACTTTGATTTGTTTCAGATCAGATATATAAAAACAAATTATAAATACAAATTATTTGTATAAAAACAAACTATAGAAACAAATCAAATGAATATAAACTAACTATAGAAGCAAATTATTGAAACAGATCACATGTATAAAAACAAACTATAAATACAAATCATATGTATAAAACAAATTATACAAACAAATCAAATGAATATAAACTATAGAAGAAAATTATAGAAGCAGATCAGATGTATGAAAATAAACTATAGAAACAAATTATAGAAACAAATCAGATAAATAAAAACAAACTATAGAAACAAATCAGATGTAACAAATTATAGAAACAAATTATAGAAACAAAATCAGATAAAATCAGTTTCCACAGGTTTCTCTCCTCATGTTGAAAACACATTCACTGCTTGTTCTAAGTCAACCTGGGCTTTCCACCGTACCAGTTCATTCGAGCAGAACAGCAATTGCAATAATTTCTAGTACTTGCATTCTTTGCAACCATACATCAAGCGAGTGTAGTGTATTCTTTTACACTTACACACTGCAGCAGACGATTTCTGCGTCTCGCCCTGTCTTATGGTTTACAATCAGTGAACCAGTAGATTCAAATAACACAAGAAAGTAGAAAATAGAAAAGGCTGTTTTATCCTTAAAAATATAAACAAGGAGCAATGCTAAATTTCCAGTTTATTGATATAAAACTCCATTCTTTCTTACATTCCAAGTTTCAACTTACGATTTTCTGCAATAGTATTTATTTGGCCAATACATGCACACAGCATAATAAATACAGCATGTCAAACCACTGTCAAGAGTTACGTAAACTGCATAATAAATACAGCATGTCAAACCACTGTCAAGAGATACGTAAACTGCATAATAAATACAGCATGTCAAACCACTGTCAAGAGTTACGTAAACTGCATAATAAATACAGCATGTCAAACCACTGTCAAGAGTTATGTAAACTGCATAATAAATACAGCATGTCAAACCACTGTCAAGAGTTACATATACTGCATGTGAGCAGCTTATTTCAAACATTTGTAGAAATAATAGTCTACTCACATTATAGATCTCTACATAAAACAAGTATAACATATCAATAGCACAAAAAAAATGCACGAAATATTTCTAAGTTCATTCTCTCTCAACCAGTCAATTAACTCACCATCAAGCTAACAGCTGCCTCTAAAGACGAGACTTCAATGCCACTTCAACTTCAAGTGATCAGACAATAGATTTCTCCACAGCAGGCAGATCTCAGCCCATTGGCTGGTCTCGTTCTCATAAATCATAACCATTAGATAATAAAAGTGGGATGGTTTGCATTACATCAGCAGTTTCTAGATATTCTCAACTCGGGTATTTACTTCAACTCAAACACTTTCAAAATTACCGTCATAACCCTAGATCGGGTTATTCTGACAATTTAAAAATGTATATAACAATTAAATTTAAGAACAGGGAGAGGCAAATTTACTCCGTCACACACTCAACACTAACTGTTCTTGAACGAACCACTTTCAAGTACTTGCTTAAGTCCATATATTCATTTTAAGTGTTACGAGGGGAGTGTGAGTGTGCGTGCTTGTGTGAAAGCATTATAACATGAATATTAAAGCATAACGAGGCAAAGGTTTTCCATTACCACTTTGTAACACTTACCTTCCCTTTGCGAAGGTCGAGAATATTCAAGAAACAACACATTCTGCTTAACTCTGAAGCATTATGTAATGGAAATATTCTGTGGAGATAGATAGATAAATAGATAGATAGATAGATAGAGAGAGAGAGAGAGAGAGAGAGAGAGAGAGAGAGAGAGAGAGAGATGGTACCTTATAGTTGGTAGTTTATTTATTATTATGTCATCTTGTCTGTAAATATAAATTGTTGAAAGCAAAATTGAAGTTTATGAACGTGGCATCAGGCTGCTATTCACTTAACAGTGCAGCGAATGTGTTTTACATCTTTGCTATTCCCATTAACTCCCTGTGCATTTTTCTTTTTCGAATCGGAAATAGTAGCGCGTCACCTGTGACGTAAAGTACTCTTTGTCACGAGTAAGGGAGATAAAACATCATCTGGTCTACGCAAATAAAGCTCCTAAGTCCTGCACGAACACCATATTTCATGCAACTGATCAGTTCTAGGAAAACAAATGATAGAAATGTGAACGGTTGTTGGAGATTCCTGGCGCTAACTGCTTCACAAGTCATACTTTGAGATTTGAGCTCGATCGTCAAACCCCAAGTTTTAAGAAAAGGCGCGTTGAAAAAAAGTTTCTCTGATGGGTCTCAGATAGTCACTAGTGTCAGACCCCTCCTACGCTCCCCAGCCGGTTGAATCACAGAGCCGCGTCAGTGGGATTTCTCGCAGTCCACGCACCCTCTTCCAACGCTTAGGGGTTTGACTGAGCTGTCTATTAGAAAGCTTGAAGACCTGGGTTTTTTCGCTCCTACCATAATAGGACTAAGGGAAGTGCGCAGCACTAAACTTTATTTCACCACCACTACCACCCATCCCCATTCCGGCACTTGAGTCAGAATTAATATCACTTGCACTTGTAAACCTCTTATAATTTGCAAATTGTCGTCTGACTTTGACGGGTTAAAACCCAGTCTCTATTAGATAGTTGTGAATGAGATTGAGGTAGTGGTTGGGGGTGTGGGGAGGTAAAGTACAAACAGGCACCAGACAGAGAACCAACTCAATTCTATCTCCCTGTCGAAGCTTTCGTGCATGTCACTGGACGGCATTTTTCACTTCAAATAATAAATACAAAGTACCAAAATTTATATATATATATATATTTTTTTTTTTTTTTGATGACTACACTCGAACTAAACCTATCAAAGAGGAATTGCGTCAAACGACACCCGTGACGCCAACCAATCAAGCAAATCCGTTGATCGCATGCCAGTATTGTCTTGCAACCATCGAACGCCGAAGAGTAAAAGTCTTTAAATCGAAATTCTATTCCACACTGCTGATCGACCGAGCGGCCCAAGAAAGTGTAAAGCAGACAGCTGCTGGAAATGAAACGGAATATCGACCTATTAACTGACCAAAAATCCAATCGCAATTTTCCTTTCCTGAAAACTTCTCTGCATTCTGCCGGCCAAATGGATGGACCATCGCCTAACTTGTGCCCGTAGTCACGGGCTATGTGGAAATTAAAACCGTCAATCAAAGACGCGCTCGATCTCGGCTGTCGGACACCAGTTTCGGCGACCCAAGTTTATTTTCCTTATGAAATATTTCCAATCTGTCTTATTCCAACCCCCTTTACGGATGACTGGTCTGCACGAGCTAAGAAAGATTTCTTTGAAACCTGAGTCTGACTGTACATATATGTTCGTAACACACACACACACACACACACACACACACACACACACACACACACACACACACACAGAGTGTGGTAGAGTAAATTTGCCTTTCCCTATTTTTAAATTTAATTGTTATATAAATTGTTAAATTGTCAGAGTAACCCGACCTTGGGCATTCTCATCGAAGGTAATGTTGAAAGTGGAGTTTGACGTAAACACCTGAGTTGTGAATATGCTAGAATTTCTGATGTAATGCGAACCAGTTAATATTTTTAGTATCCAATGATGATGATTTACGAGAAAGCCAATGGGTTGAGATCAAAATGTTTACCTAGCTGCAGAAAAATCTACTGTCTAATCGCTTTGAATTTGAAGAGAAAGAAGTCCGGTCATGAAAGGCGGTCGTTAGCATAATGATAGAAGTAAGCCTTTTCTGTTTACCTTTCAATGTTTGACTTGAACCTCCTGCTTTACTGTTTGTAAATCGCTACGACGGGGTGGGGGGGTGGGGGGGAAGAGGAATCATCTGCCACAGTGTGAGTGTATGTGTAATGTAAAGAAATACACTACACTTCTTTGATGTATGGCGACAAAATATGAAGTGAGCAACTTCTGGTAGAGTGAAGTTACTAGAAATAGCTACAATTGTTGTTCTGCGCTCTGTGTGTGTGTGTGTGTGTGTGTGTGTGTGTGTGTGTGTGTGTGTGTGTAGGGGAATACTTCTGGTGAAAGAATACAATGCCTTGCTAGAATAACAGAGAAACAGTTTCTTCAAGATGCAGTGAAGCTGAAGCACATGGAGCTGTAGGGCTGACAATAAACTTATGTCTTTGTTGCAAAAGCACTGTACATTGACAATAAACTGTGTCTTTGTTGCAAAAGCACTGTACATTGACAATAAACTGTGTCTTTGTTGCAAAAGCACTGTACTTTTTGACAATAAACTTGTGTCTTTGTTGCAAAAGCACTGTACATTGACAATAAACTGTGTCTTTGCTGCAAAATCGCTGTACTGTTGACAATAAACTTGTGTCTTTGTTGCAAAAGCGCTGTACTCTGACAATAAACTTGTGTCTTTGTTGCAAAAGTGTTGTACCGCTGACAATAAACTTGTGTCTTTGTTGCAAAAGTGCTGTACCGCTGACAATAAACTTGTGTCTTTGTTGCAAAAGCGCTGTACTCTGACAATAAACTTGTGCCTTTGTTGCAAAAGTGTTGTACCGCTGACAATAAACTTGTGTCTTTGTTGCAAAAGTGTTGTACCGCTGACAATAAACTTGTGTCTTTGTTGCAAAAGTGCTGTACCAGCTGACAATAAACTTGTGTTGTTGTTGCAAAAGTGCTGGAAAGGACCACTGAGATAGTTAAAACAAGGTTATGTAAAAAAAATATTATCTCTTATCCCTAATTCTTATCATGTTCTACTATCTGATAAACTGTCTTCAATTCGCATTGCCATTATTTTTTAATTGTATTTTAAGCATAAAACTGTAAATTTTAGAAATTATTCAATTATGGTATTATGGAAATAAATGACGTCATGTAATATTTTTCATTGTATTTGTCATATGTATATTTGATTGTTGATTTGATCAATTTATTGTTATATTTTTATAGACGTTCTTACGCAAATTGATAACCTTATGTTGTAAAAGAAAGTGGGTGGCTGGGGGCTCATTAAATATAGATTAAAGACGGATTTGTCTTCTCCTTTAGTAAGACGTTTTCCACCCATGGAAACATTGTGACGTTAAATGTTGTCCTAATGTTGTGGAAAAGATAAAACGTTTACAGTGCTCGCATATCCGCCAAGTGGGAGACGAGTGGTGGTGCTTGCTGGAGAATTATTAATAACATAAATTAAGATGTAATTAATCAATTGTAATTAGTTGTGACAATGTTTAATTAATTAATAATAAACATAGTCATGATAGATAGATAGATAGATAGATAGATAGATAGATAGATAGATAGATAGGTTGCTTGCTTGCTTGCTTTGTAAGGAGAGTTATAATTGTGGAGAAAAGCTACCTTAGATGCTATCTTTCTTGTCCAGATGCGCTAGGCTTTTCATACTATTGAGGCTATCAACTTGATAAGAAAGAGAACTTAGTCAAACAATGTGTTTTCAAGGAAATTCACACAAAAATAACATTTGGAACAAATTGAAACAAGCGATAGAGAAAACACTGTGAATGAAAAGAAAGAATAAATTAAAAGTCTCCATAAAATAATAGATTTAATCATCAAGTATCATCAAACGATAGAATCCAAACTAAACGCCATATTACACAAGACATTTTTTGCAGAGCAGACACGATCTGCGGTCGACTCAAACTAATGGAACTCATGTGTTTGTTGTGAACTGAGACTACTAATCATTCCTCTTTTAAGAAAGGGATTAGGCTGCATGAATTAGGGGTGAATGCCGTAATCCAAAGCACAGTTTATTTGCGAGAGGAGAAGGGTGGAAAACTAAGTGAAATATTGACATTAGTATCCTCTTCGCCAGAGAAGTCGTTAAATATCATGTTAATCAATTAGTCTCAAGCGCGTCCACAGAGGCTTTAGCTGGACACGAAAAATAATGTGTATGACGTACTGACCCAGCCTCGATCTTGATTCTCCTATTACTAGCTTCCTGACCTTGAACTTCGACATTAATATGTCTTAAGGATAGTATAATACTCACTCATCGTGTTCTGTCTTCTTAGTTCTCTGCAGTACTATAGAAATAAAATAAATTTTATCTTTTTTATAAAGTAATTATATTTTTATTATTATTATTGTGATTTTTGTAGTGTTTTCGTTTCTTACTTAATCAACCGTACACTTCCAAAAAGAAATCAGAGCAGTGGAGCAATAGTGTTGCAATGAATTTCGCTCCAAATTGCGACTGTCCGTGATGAACTATTGTTAACTCCGACAAGTGGTAATTTCTATGGCGTGAGTGTGGTTCAGTGGGCACAGTCACAGACAGAAAAGAAATAAATCAGTGAATGTTGCCTAGTGTTTGCCAGTTTGCGTGTCTGGCTGCTCAGTCAGTGAATGAATCAAGCGCTCGATCACTCCACCCCATTTTTTTGATTGGCTGGCTTTATTGGCTGGCTTTATTGGCTGGCTTTATTGGCTGGCTTTATTGCATGGCGATTCCTTTATCAGTTGCTTGTTCTCGTTGATTGATTGATTATTTAGATTTGATGTTTGAATGATTGTTTGACTGAATGATTGTTCGATCGCTCGATCAATTGATTGATTGAAATTATAGGTTTGATTCTATTGTTATGTGTTCGCTCATATGTGTGTATGCACAACTCTGTACGTACGTGTTGGACACATGTCATGTAGGATTTCAGTGTGTTTCGTGCAATAATATTATATTTGTTAGACAATATGCATGTGGCACGCATGCGTGTACACGCGCGCTGACATATGTATATGTGTGTGTCTGTGTGCATAAAGTACTCGTGTACAATGGAGTGCATGCTATTGTCATTTAATATTGACGAGACTTTCTTTATGTGTATCAGTAAGTTGTTACTGTTTTTATATTGACGAGATGTGTATCAGTAAGTTGTTACTGTTTTTATATTAACGAGACTTTCTCTAAGTGTATCAGTAAGTTGTTACTGTTTTTATATTGACGAGACTTTCTCTATGTGTATCAGTAAATTGTTGCTGTTTTTATACTATGTTCAAGTGTACCTCTGTGCTTGTGTGAGGAATACCACATTTATAAACAGAGCGCTCAAATTATTTTCTTCTTGTGTATTCTTCATTACTTTAATTAGAATAAGATGTGGAAACATGTAGAGTGCATGCGTACTCACATAATTTAATCACGTGATAATATGCAGAGTTTAGACAATGTAGCAAAATTACCGACGCCATCTTTTAGTTTATCTAGTAATGTTTACGTCATAATAGCCGTTTCTGCTTTGAGCGAAAACGAAACAATTTTCAACGGTGACTAGTTTAATTTGTTAGCAAAAACAAGTCAAGAGATTTAGTGAACTAAAAATAGGTATAAGTAATAGTTTGCTTATATTAATTTGTGGTAAGAATTGAAATTAAACACGTTTCGCAGCAAGCCCGATATGCTAATGAGAAGGTGTCTGGACATTACTAGCAGACATACAGTAGCAATGACTTACTCAATCCGGTTAGTTATTGTTGTTGCTGCTGTTGCATATCTAATATTTCATGTAATAATTTAGTTTTCGAATTGCTTGCTTGGCAACATTGCCTTAGTTAACGTGTATTTGTAGTCAGTGTGAGATCTTATTTCTACTTCTGGATTTTCGTCTTTGGTAAAATTACCAATGATACACTTTGGTAAAATTACCAACGACACACTTTGGTAAAATCACCAATGACACACTTTGGTGAAATTACCAACGACACACTTTGGTAAAATTACCAATGATACACTTTGGTAAAATTACCAACGACACACTTTGGTAAAATTACCAATGATACACTTTGGTAAAATTACCAACGACACACTTTGGTAAGATCACCAATGACACACTTTGGTTAAATTAGCAATGACACACTTTGGTAAGATCACCAATGACACACTTTGGTTAAATCACCAACGACACACTTTGGTTAAATTACCAATGACACACTTTGGTAAAATTACCATTGACACACTTTGGTAAAATTACCATTGATACACTTTCTTCGTCGATTGCGATTTTATTCGAGTTTTTAATTTTCATGGAGTCAGAAATCTATATTTAGAATCATATATCTATATTTAGAATCTGAAATCTATATTTAGAATGAAATTGCTATATACAGGATGAATACATTTCTTTTCTGCTTAAAATCCTCTGGCGACGTTTGTTTGCATTCGGCCTCATCTTCACTGGACTAGATTTGTGGCACTGTGTGCCCGAGAATTCCAGTAAGGCTTGAATGCCCTAGTAAGACTTGAATACTCTAGGAAGGCTTGAATGCCCTAGTAAGACTTGAATACTCTAGAAAGACTTGAATACTCTAGGAAGGCTTGAATGCCCTAGTAAGGCTTGAATACTCTAGTAAGACTTGAATGCTCTAGTAAGACTTGAATACTCTAGTAAGACTTGAATGCCCTAGGAAGGCTTGAATACTCTAGTAAGACTTGAATACTCTAGTAAGGAATACTCTAGTAAGGCTTGAATACCCTAGGAAGGACTGGATACTCTAGTAAGACTTGAATGCCCTAGTAAGGCTTGAATATTCTAGTAAGACTTGAATACTCTAGGAAGGCTTGTATACTCTAGTAAGACTTGAATACTCTAGGAAGGCTTGAATACCCTTGGAAGGACTGGATACTCAAATGAGTCATATTTTATTGGGGACTCATTTGAGTATCCAGTCCTTCCTAGGGTATTCAAGGATATATTTTATTGGGATCTTGTATTCATTTAATATACATTTAATTCTAAAATATTTATTCATAATCCATCTTGTACAAGTGACTTCTTGAAAGTACTTTTGCAATTGCGTCACCTGTAAGCCTGTTCGCGAACAAGGTCTAAACCAATTTAAGTATACCGATTACTTGTTGGCCTGTCTCAAGGTCAAAATTAATTTCTCTAGAAGTGTGACGGCGTCTCCGTTCCTAGAAGGAAATGAAAAAAAATTCGTTGATGTCATGTAGGGAGGAGACTGGAACAAAACAGTCATATCTCTTAGACTACGATTGCTGCTAGCTCCTGTGACTGCTAGACCTGCCTCGATGATGATGATGATGAGGAGGAGGAGGAGGAGGATGGAATTTCCCTAATAAGGAACGTTAAACACATCAGAGAACCAACACTTCTAAGTGCTTGCTAGAGTAAGCACGAACCGTACTTCACTTTCTGACCTTGACCTACTTAGCTACAGAATGAAACGATAGTACCACATCTATGTCATTTAAATGTGTGCGGATAACCTTTATAGCCATTCTTGAAAATCGTCAAGTGGACACTACACGGACGGCTATATAGGGCGAGAACGGAAATAACGCTTGGTGTTACTAGTCTGGGCTCTGTAAGACAACCCTTCCCACTCACCCTCCCACTTTAACATAAGAAACGACAGCAACAACATCACCACAACTTTAGCCCACGGATTACTGGGATGCAGTCCGCCTTTGACGGCCAGAAATGTTTACGACGGACGAACGCACAACGATAATACAAGATGTGTTTTTAAAATATTCTACTTCAAGGAACGCACAACGACATTACAAGACGATTTGTTAAAAATCTACTTCAAGGAACGCACAACAACATTACAAGACGACTTTTAAAATGTCCTACTGCAATGACGATTTATCCAGCAAGCTGTATCATCTTTCACTCCCCTACCCATCCATTTCCCAGCGCGAAAGCGCGGAAACTAGAAGCTCCCCCCCCCCTTGCATGAACAACAGCTGTAGGTAAAGAATGGCCGGTTGAGGACCATCTGTCCCAGGGGTTCTTAACCAGAGAGGAATTCTCCTTGTTGTGGTTGGGGATTTAAGGGTTTCGTCGGGGATCGGGGAATTGGGACCACAGATTCAAACTGTTGGAATTCAACTGTTCAAAAAATTACAATTCTACAGATTGTACATAACCTACAGGACATCACACTTTATTGTATATCAGATATTAAATTACAAGTAAAAATAAATATTTCACTTTTTATTTGTGCAACTTTGGTCTGTTAAGTAATTTGTTACGAATATAAAAATACACTTTTATTCCAGTTTTAAATCCATCAACATTTTCTATTGCTATTATATGTGTAAAACTCCACTATAAAAATAATCATAGTAAATATATAATATTTTCAATAATATATTAGGGCTTACAAAGTAAAAAACCGTTTTAATGCATGTGCATCTTCCTTACTAAGATAAACGTTAAGGCAAACAACGCCATTAACTCAACGTTGAATACACATCTTTTATGCGATCAAGGCCACGTATGAGCGCGAGTATGTGTGACTGAGTAATTATATGTATTATGTGTGATTACGAGATTACTCTCGAGATCACTGTAGAGATTATTGTTGAGGTTACTGTCTAGATTATTGTTGTGATTATTGTCAAGATTGTTGTGATTGTCGACATTATTGATGAATTTATTGTCGAGATTATTTTTGTGGTTACTGTCTAAATTATTGTTGTGATTATTGTCGAGATTATTGTTGTGATTATTGTCGAGATTATTGTTGAGATCAATTACTATATTATTGTCGAGATTTTTGTTGAGGTTACTGTCGAGATTATTGCTGTGATTATTGTCGAGATTTTTGTTGAGGTTACTGTCGAGATTATTATTGAGATTACTGTTGAGGTTATTGTCGAGATTATTGTTGTGGTTACTGTCGAGATTATTGTTGAGATAATTGTTAATTTAATCACGAATAAGTAAGCGAATGTGCATGATGTGATCGACCTTTATAATCCGTATTCTGCGTTCATTGGTAATATAGACATTCGTGAATGCATACTTAATACATTTTAAATTATTCAATGATAACTAAATAAACTGACTGATAAAAGAAATCCTACCAGGCTAATAAAGTGAAATGCCTTCACATAAGTGTCTTGTAACTACCGTATTTAAAACAATAAAACTTCTGCCTTGAAAAACGTGAAAAAAGAAATGAAAGAATGGCTTATGTCGTGAGACCAGTCGTGATTTATTATTTCCTGAAACTAATTGTTAGACTTGTGACGTGAAAACAGTCGTTATTAATTAAAACTAATTGTTAGACTTGTGACGTGAAAACAGTCGTTATTAATTAAAACTAATTGTTAGACTTGTGACGTGAAAACAGTCGTTATTAATTAAAACTAATTGTTAGACTTGTGACGTGAAAACAGTCGTTATTAATTAAAACTAATTGTTAGACTTGTGACGTGAAACCAGTCGTGATTTATTAAAACTAATTGTTAGACTTGTGACGTGAAACCCTGTAGGAAAGTTTGGAATGATTCTCATCACTTTTAACTGAAACCTGTTCTAGGAGACACGCGCATTCCTTTCATTGACTGTTGACAGATACACTCTTTTCCCAATCTGTTGAATAAAGGCACGCCATTTTTTCTAGACTACATAGAAACACCAGAAAGAGCTTGGATACACCAACCAGAAGCAATAACTGAAAGAGTAGAAAGCATAAATAAGAACATTTCGTGCACTTAGACTGGGTCCATTAGTTGTCAACAAGTCCGGCAAGTGCTATTGTTACCTGAACACAAAACTTAAAGATAAAAAAAAAAAAAACGTTGGAAACATACCAACATCTCGTGATAGGAAATCCGAGAAGCGGGAAGGTTAGAGCTGAAATAATAAACGCTCTTACGAACATAGTATTAGTGCTGTAAGATTACTGGAATTAACTGGCAGGAAACCACAGACCTGCCCCACTACAAAAAGCTGCAATCCATTAACGTCAGCATCCTTTATTCCTGGTAGGATTACGAGAGGATAGTTTATATATTATACAAACAGACATATTGCAGAAGTCGTGAGTAGAGTCAGTAATCATCATCATTATTATCATCGTCGTTATCATTATCATACTACTAGTACTACTATTAATTATTGTTACTACTTTGGTGCTAGTTACTACTATTACAACTGCTAATACTACTACTGCTATTAGTACTACTTCTTCTGTTACTACTATTACAGCTGCTAATACTACAACAACTACTATTATTGCTACTACTGTTACAGCTGCTATTACTACTACTACCGTATTTTTGTAGGGGCTCTAAACGTTTAGTGTCTGGGTTTCGACATGCAAATCAAAAGTGAGTACAAAGCCTGGAATTAGAAACAAACACTTCTACGATTGTACTATAGAGGAAACGGACTCTTCTCAAAGTTAAGATGTCAGAAATCTATAAATATAGCACTTCAAAAACTTCTTTACAACTGACATTGTACAAAATTTCAATGCCACATCCCAATTTCCGGGTGAAAGAGACTCAGATTTCTCCCTTTGTTCGGGACTGTAAGGGGGTACTTTTAATAACTGTGGAAATCGTAACAGCAAATAGTATGCACTTTTTATTCCAAAACGAATTCACATTACTAAGTTCACAGACGTGTTCATTACTGAGTATAATACAGTCTGTGAGATGCTGGAGATATTTCAAGACAGGCAAGCTTAACAACAGTGAAGAGAAATGGCCGCCTAAATTAGGTTGTGTGCAGTGTGCTGTTCTCCCTGTAAAATGTCTGTAAAAAATATTTTTCTTTTGCTGCTATAGCGTAAGTTTAAACAATGCTTTTCTTTTGAAAACGCTGAATGCCACAATATATTATTTAAATCTTGTTGCTGCAGGTCAGAGTTCAACCTGTGACAAATATTTCTACCCCTTCCTTTATTTGTCACTTATTTCTATATAATTTGACCTACGAAATATTTAATGATAGAACTGTAGAGCACTGTATTTTGATATTTATTTGTAGAGCACTTTATTTTGATATTTATTTGTAGAGCACTTTATTTTGATATTTATTTGTAGAGCACTTTATTCTGATATTTATTTGGTGAGAGTTTAAAAGTAGACCTCGTGCACTGCGCTTTAAGCAAAATTCACAATAGAAAATTTAACAGTTTCCTCCCCCTAGACGGTCAACTAGATATTGTCTGAAGTAACATTATAGTTGTCACTCGTTCCATTGAAACAGTGAGTTGAGTGTCTCGAGCGGTTTACAGATAACCGGATTATCCATTGAAACAGTGAGTTGAGTGTCTCGAGCGGTTTACAGATAACCGGATTATCCATTGAAACAGTGAGTTGAGTGTCTCGAGCGGTTTACAGATAACCGGATTATCCATTGAAACAGTGCGTCTGAGGTGGGGAGCAGGAGGGCTGTTGGAAGGGGGCGAAACAGTAAACAGCACCTTGTTTGGCGCACACCTTTAACCGCCCTCCGTCGGAGGAGGGGGGAGGGCCTGAAGCCTCTAATGGCCTGGAAATACGCATGCGTACTGTTGTTAGATGCAGGGTGTCTGTAATTTACATAAGCGTGTGCTAGTATTTTAAAGTCAGTGAAGAATATGCTACCAAGTGTTTCCTGTTTTCTGTAAGCACTCACAAGTGCATTTTGACAAACTCAATTTGGTCACCATGGTAGGAATTCATCTCGAGGAAACAAGGGCATTTACTAAAGATTCGGTGACCCGTCAAATGCGCGAACGACAAATGCGCGATAGGGTTAGGTTTAGGGTTAGGTTAGAGTTATGGTTATGGTTAGGGTTAGGGTTATGATTAGGGGTTAGGGTTAGAGTTAGGGTTAGGGTTAGGGTTACAGTTAGGGACAGAACGCGTCGGCGCGCATTTGTCCATCGCGATTTTGTCGTCGCGCATTTGTCCATCGCGATTTTGTCGGCGCGCATTTGTTTGTCCATCGCGATTTTGTCGGCGCGCATTTGTCCATCGCGATTTTGTCGTCGCGCATTTGTCCATCGCGATTTTGTCGGCGCGCATTTGTCGGTGAACCAGAGATTCGTCTCATTATCTCCCTTTGCGTACACATTAATAAGTTAGATTCAGCCTTTTAGTGAACAAGAAAATAAGCGTTGTAATTAAATGCAGAGGATAAGTTGACGTTTCCAGATGTAAAGATTAGTAAGAGGGCAAGAGTGTTATATAAGGATTAGAGCTTATGAAATGTGTTTTAAAGCGGAAATAATTTACTTTGTTGATTTGGGAAATGACTATTACTACATTTCTAGTTCTTATTTTAAAATATTTCAGAGGCTGTTTTGGGAGAACTCTTGAGTTCGTAACAGAATAATGAAATTCTTTTTATTAATTAACGAATAAGTATATACTAAGACGGCAAAGATATGTGTGTCCGGGTTTATTATAAAACAACAAAAAAATAAGATGGTTATACTCATATTGTTTATACGAGTATAAGAGTGAAATCATTGTTTATTAGGACCTCGCTTTACTGAATATAATTTTTTTAAAGATTTTATTTATATTTTATTTGGCATGACTTTGTGATTTATTTTAGAAAAGTGTGAAAGTCAGAGAAAGATCACTTGGACTTGTGGTTGTTCTGTTAATAATATTAAAGGCGATATACATGTTCTGTGATATTGCTGGGTATGTACCAAGACATAGACTTAATTAAGTACAAAAAAATAATAACACTGACAATTTTCTTTACTGTTATTTTCAGTTTAGAATTTAATGTATGATTTAAAGCTGCGCTAATTTCACATAGAAGCGGAAACTATTTCATTCATGCAGTTGACAGATAGAAAAGCAGACATTATTACAATTCAACGAAACAGTCCAGAGAGAATGAGAAATCGCTAAATATAGAAAGATAGAGAGATATACACCAATTGATTGATTGATTGATTGATTGATTGATTGATATTCCCTCTCCTAGTTATCACCGAAACACCTATGATCCTAGTTATCAGCGAAACACCTATGATTTACAAAACCTGGTTGCCTCCCGTTTCATTTGTTAATTTTATGATTATTTGTGTGTGATCTATTTATTTTCTCCCAGAGTTCTATACAACTGAAATGGACTATGTACACAAATCGCCAAACCCACGTGTAGCGGTTATGAGTGCTTGATGCTTGACTCAAGCCCTGCTTGTGGGGGAAAGGTCTATCGATATCTCATAAAACAAAACCCCAGTGGGTCAGTGTGAAAAGCTGTACCCGTAAACAAAAGCCCATACTCACTAGCACAGGTCTGTTGTCAACGGTGCGATCGACACTCCGCCTTAAGTGTCAAACATAGTACATGCACACACATATACACGCACGTACGTACACACATATACACGCACGTATACACACACACATACACGCACGTACATAAACACACATATACACGCACGTACACACACATATATATACACGCACGTACATACACACAAACATATATACACATGCACGTACACACACACATATATACGCACGTATGCACACACACACACACACACACACACAAAGAAATAAACAAAATTATGCAAAAGTAAACAGTAAAATGACTTATAAATTAAAATAAAATAAAGTAAAATTAAACACCAAAGCAATTTAAATAAATGAAAACGTATGTCCAATAATACCTTAATCTGAAACAAATACAGACAAAAAAAATCAAATGAAATAAATGAAGCAAACTTAAGACACACCTATGCAAAACCACTGGTGTCCAGAAGATTCAGAAGGGAGAAAGCAAATATAAAACAGAGCTGGAAATGATCGGTTATTGACGTCATGAAATGTGATTCCGGCAACGATGTAGATTGTAGAGCGTACGCACAGACCTCGTGCTGGAGATGTGGAACTGTCGCCTCGGTCAAAACCAGAAGCTAATGCTCGGATTTCCCAGGAACGGATGCAAGACAGCTGAACTTAAAGCACAAGAACTTGGACTCCAGACGCAAGGAGAGAAAGCACAAGACAACGAAGCGATTATAGTGGAGAAAAGCATTAAGCTGCTGTGCAACAGAAAGCAATATTGGTTTATTAATATTCTGGCTCATTACTCTGTGATTTATAACCTCACTTCGTACATTAGCTTATTAACTTATTGCTGCGTGAACCGAAGCTCTAAAAGCACCTTCTCAAATTAGCGTGCTGATTGGATATCTATAGGAGGCAGCCATGTTAGTGCAGGTGAGTTGGGGGAGCATGGGTGACTTTAGCTAGTTCGAGTTTCTAATGGTGCTAAATTAAGTCAATTGCATACAAGTATTGGCTTACAAGTTACTGTATCGAAAGAAAAATAAGATTATTGTAATTTCCTTGGAAAGAAATTATTCCAAACAGCAATGATTTGCTTCATCATATGTTCTGTATTATTATTTTTGTACGTTTTAAAAATGTCTGTGTGTTCGAGAGAGAGAGAGACGAGAGAGAGAAAGACAAGAGTGTAGTGACAGTGATTGAAAAAGGAAGATATGTAAGAGAAGAGTATGAAGAGAGATTTTTTTTTCATTACTTGAATGAAGGGAAGGAGTGAGCGGGCGAATGAAGAAAAGAATGAACAAAAAAACAATAAGGAAAAGAAGCTAGTCGATGAAAAGATAGAAATGTTTATTTATTTACATATTAACTATACACCCTTCTTTAATGTATGAGTGATTAATAGGGATGAGGACAAATAAGCATTAATTTATACGTATTCTATACACACGTGTCATGATCATTATGTCATAACGTCATGTCTATTGTAACTAGAATTTACAAAGTGTTTACAGAGAACTAAATCTGATGTAATTAATAATTTAGGTGCTGTCATTTTCATATCAACAACAACAGCAGCCATCGCCATCAACACACCCACCATCATTCTCATCGTCGATTGCAACAGCACATATATCAAAATTGTGACGAACGTATGTGACGCGAAACCTGACGGCAAAACGTGAACACGTAGTGGACATGAAAAAATTGAGACTGGAGCATACGTCACGTCCGATGAAATATAATGAAGGGAGAATTTTATGTTGGACCTTTTCGTGAACACGAGTAAACAGTGGAGTGCAGTCGAGGTCTTGGAGAGGTCGGGGGGGGGGGGGGAGAGAGAATTGAAAGAGACGGGAGAAATGAGGGGTGGTGTGGGGAAGGAGGAAAATGCCGGAAAGGAGATACGTGGATGTTCGTTGATGCCGTAGCTGTGTGGTTCAGGAATTGGAAAATAATTTACTGTTATTTTGTGAGGGCACATGTCATTGTTTCTCTAGGTCTTAATCAGTGTAAGATTTACTTTGTTAGCTCTGTTGGCTTTGACTGTCGAGAACTGTTCCGTCGAAACAGATCGGGTTCCGTCTAATATCATATGTAGTTCTTATTTTTCGAAGTTCTTTTATTATAAATCTTTGTATTTGTTTTCTTTAAATTTATTTTCTCTTGAATATGTTCCGTCTAATATCATATGTAGTTCTTATTTTTCGAAGTTCTTTTATTATAAATCTTTGTATTTGTTTTCTTTAAATTTATTTTCTCTTGAATATGTTCCGTCTAATATCATATGTAGTTCTTATTTTTCGAAGTTCTTTTATTATAAATCTTTGTATTTGTTTTCTTTAAATTTATTTTCTCTTGAATGTGTTCCGTCTAATATCATATGTAGTTCTTATTTTTCGCAGTTCTTTTATTATAAATCTTTGTATTTGTTTTCTTTTAATTTATTTTCTCTTGAATGTGTTTTGTCTGCTGTCAGATATTAAGTTTCCAAGTTGTAATGCGGTTTTCTAGAAGACATCACTGCTCGACTTGAAGCTTTATCCAGGTATTAGGCGCAGCGCATGTTGCTTGGGTTACTTTTATTTTTGAGAATTAAATTTGACTTCTGATTTTAATGACAATTTTTTTTTCATGTGTCACATTAATTTACATTGAACTCTTAACGCGTAGGAATACTGACACAAAATATCAACATTGGTTGGATTTTTCTGCTTTCAAAACGCCTTACGTGGAAAGGAAAACCAAACGTAAAAATGTTAGCTTAGTTCGTTTGTTTGCCTTCTTGCACATCTCATAGCTTTTACTTGGTCGAGGATTTTGAGATAAAGGAGATATTTACTTCACACAAAAATGAGGTCTAATTACTTTTCATTTATTTGTTTGAAAAAAAAAGAAATCAAAGGAAATTATTTTTGTTGATGGTGTGCCTTTTCATGAGCGAAATTTAATACAAACTCATGTTTATTATTGACTGTTCACATTTTAATTATGTTTTGTGGTCATTTACCCATCTATTTTTATTTATATGTTAATTTGTAAAACAGTGATTGTCTTTTACATTTTTGCCTATTTCAATGTTCATTTATGCCTATTCTTTTATCCTCATTGTTGTAGTTTTTGTTAATTTTTATATCATTTATATTTTCTCTATATCTTCTATATGTTCATTTCTCTCAGCCACCTTTATTGTTCATGTCTAACCCGTTTCAGTTCATATAAGTGAAATTTTTACAAACATTTCACTGACAGGAATAGCAACTCCTAATTTTCTAGTCTAGCAGAATGTTTTCTTTAAATTAACTGACAATGACGTCTTACAGAGTCAAAGGTCATCTATAGATATTAATAAGTGCAATATTCTTTTTGCATTCGTCATTTGGTGAAATATTCCTGTCTTTTTGCATTAGTCATTTGGTGAAATATTCTTTTTGCATTAGTCATTTGGTGAAATATTCTTTTTGCATTAGTCATTTGGTGAAATATTCCTGTCTTTTTGCATTAGTCATTTGGTGAAATATTCCTGTCTTTTTGCATTCGTCATTTGGTGAAATATTCCTGTCTTTTTGCATTCGTCATTTGGTGAAATATTCCTGTCTTTTAGCATTCGTCATTTGGTGAAATATTCCTGTCTTTTAGCATTAGTCATTTGGTGAAATATTCCTGTCTGTATGCATCCGTCATTTGGTGAAATATTCTTTTTGCATTAGTCATTTGGTGAAATATTCCTGTCACTTGAGAACTAAAACGATGTCACCTGACAAGCAGGTTTGTAGCTCTTTCACTCTGCTTCAGAAATAAAATCAATAAGTCATAAAGTTATCCCAATCAGTCTGAATTCTAAGATCAAAGTTTATTAAACTCAAGAAAGCAGTGCATTCGCATTGAACACGTTCATACATTGGCGAACTTTACCATCAGCAAGATGGGCATCAATGTATAATTAATGTTCTAAACAAAAGACAGTCATGTAATTATATAACTAAGCAACTGCTCATAATTGAATAAACAAATTGATTCTGACTGCAAAATGTATGAACGTTAAAATGAAGAAATTTCTAAAAATTATAATAGCAAACTAGCATTATTTAAACATAGTGCAATTGTGTCGTCTTACAAAGGTTTTTTTTTTTAATTGGCTCAGAAAAAAATTACAAGTAAATTTCATGTAGAAAATTACTGTTATTAAAATAAAGGCTGTTATTAAAATTACTGTTATTAAAATAAAGGCTGTTATTAAAATTACTGTTATTAAAATAAAGGCTGTTATTAAAATTACTGTTATTAAAATAAAGGCTGTTATTAAAATTACTGTTATTAAAATAAAGGCTTGAACAAATCGGTTTGAAGATAGTTGAATAGATTTAAAATCTTATTTTCTCACATACTGATTAAAAGTGGAATAGCAAGAAAGCACTCTTCTAAAGACAGATCTATATAATACCTGGGGAGAACGGACAACAATGACGGATTACTGAAACGACAGCCGCCGCCTGCCCGCCTCCCCCCTCCCCCCCATACAAGTGAAGGGAGGCAAGTCTCACTGAAGCTCCCCAGACCAGAAAACGTCTTATGTGGAAATGACTAACGAAGCTCCCAGTAGTGAAATAATTGTTAGAGAAATACACACACACACGTGGGCACGCGCGCACACACACACGCGCGCACACACACACACACAAACACACACAAACACACACACACACACACACACACACACACACACACACACACACATATATTATCAACAGAGGGAGAGGCAGAATGAGATGGGATGTAAAAGTTTTGAACTGCTTCAAGACGGGTTCCAACAGAAATACCATGAAGCCAGGGAGTCCATGGTCGACAACAAACTAACTTACTGATTGACAGCTTTACTTAACTTACTGTTTGACAGCTTTACTTAACTTACTGATTGACAGCTTAACTTAACTTACTGATTGACAGCTTAACTTACTGATTGACAGCTTTATATTTTCACATTGGGTAGTATAAATCTAAAACCATGCAAGATAGTGAGATTTATTTTGTATAACCAGACTAAGAAATATATTCAAAATGTTTATTATTGTTGCATTTTCGATCAGCTTTATACTGGTGACCCTTTGTAAATGTTCACATGAACTATATCAATGCATTCTGAATATCTAAAAGGATCAGACTGCAAAGGGTAGATCACGTGATAATTTATTCCGAGTCTCTTATTCTGCGAAGTATTCGCTGGACCTTCTCCTAACCCAGTGAAGAATGCTGTTTGATGTGTTATCTGTTGGAGTAAGGAAGACGAGACAATCACGTTTCCGTTTATCTAGCGTCTGTGTTGTAGAGTCTCTTACTTTCATCGGTCATGTGACTGCAACCCACTTCTGACCGAGCCTGAACGGTCGCTTGTTGATGTCAAGAGTTAAGTATTCATTAGGCCTATTTACTGGTCTTTAGCTTCGTTTTAATTTCATGACCAGGGCAACTCCTACTGTCCAGACACGATAGTGACTTCCAAGGCAGATAACTCTCTACGAGTGGATGATATCTCTCTCTTTCGCACTCGCTCGCCGCACGAGATTAGGGGTCCAAATCGTCTGACGAGCACTCACGAAAAAGAACGGTTAATGAATTCTGAAATGTGGTCATTGGAGGCGATGATGGTGGCAGTCGTGGGTGTGGTGATGGTGTGGGTTCGTGTGCTTATTGAAAAGATATGTGTGGGCATAGAGTGAAAGAATGTTTTAATGCTGCTAGAACTGTAAGAGTGTAGAGTGTGTGGGGAGGGGTGCTTGTGTTTGAGTATGAGTTTTGTGTACGGGTGATTGGATGTGTGAATGTGTATGGGTGCTAGTGTTTGAAATATGAGTTGTGCGTGTGTGTGTGTGTGTGTGTGTGTGTGTGTGTGTGTGTGTGTGTGTGTTGAATTGGGGGGTGTTGAACAAAATAAATTACTACTGTTTCTCCACGTAGTAATCTTGCCATGGTGTTGCTGCGTAGCTTTTATTCCAGTCCTAGGGTCAGACGGTAGCGCGGGAAATTAGAGTCCCAGTCAAGTACATAGGGTTCGACGCTTACGCGCGCGCGCACACACACGCACATGGTGGGCTTATTTCTCAGTCCGTCGTGGGAGACGATAAATCGGGTCTACAAGTTGTGCACACTAATGTACAAGCCAGATCTATCGAGTTTATTTGGTTACGGACTTGACCTCCAGGATTTCGCGCTGAATAATCTCCTCAAACAAACAAACAAACAAACAAACAAACAAACAAACAAACAAACAAACAAACAGCAATAGTTGACTAAACGGCTGGTAACAGAGAAGCATACACAAGTCATTTCATCTGTACTCATAGTTACTTAGCACGATTTAAAAGTGCTCCATACTATACTTCTATAAGAAGTATAAGACTGCATATCAGAACTACTTTTGGAGTCCCTAGTTTTAATCAGTTTACGTGTCATATAGGCAAAACTTTGTAGGAGACTGTGTGCAAAATTCCAGTAGAGATGGAGCTGCTACTCCAACTCCAATGTAATGAGAGATAATTTCTGGCAATTATTTCATGCTTAGATGGTCACTGTTTGATGGAGGTAGTGATAGTGACAGCTTTACATAATCTTGCCTGTTGGCGAAACTTTCAATAAGTGGTACTTTTGTACTGGTATGTGTCAGAGTCGGAGTAAACAACTCGAGTTGAGAATATGCTAGAAATTGTTAATGCAATCCAAACCAGTTCCAACTGGAAGAGTAGTTTTTATTATTAACAATGGTTAAGATTTACAAGAACGAGACTAGCCAATAGGCTGAGATCAAAATTTATCTACAATAGCGAATTCTATTGTGTAATCAATTTGAATTTGGAGTGGCAAGAAGTCTGGTCATAAAAGGCAGCCATTAGCTTAATGGTGAGTTAAATGACTGATTAAAAGAGAATGAACTTAGAGGATATTTCTTTTATTTTGTTCTTGATGTGTTATACTTGTGTTTTATCTAGAGATGTATTATGTGAGTAGACTATTATTTCCACAAATGTTTGAACTAAGATGCTCGTATATAGTATGCTAAACCCTTGACATTGTTTCTACTGAATACACTATTAAACTGATAAGCTGCTTTTATTATGCTGTGTGCGTGTATTGGGCTAATAATACTGTTGCAGGAAACTAAGTTGAGACTTGAATGAAAGAGAGAATGGAGTTAAAGATGAATAAACTGGAAACTTAGCATTTGTTCCTTGATTATATTTTACAAGGAATAAGCAGCCTTTCCTTGGTGTATTTTGGTCTTGTTGAAATAATTTTATCTAGAATCTGAGTCGTAAAATTCCCCACACCTAACTACAAGCACACCCTTTCTAATGCACGAAGATTGAAATGCAGCATATCAGTGTTATCGGTTAATCATTGCATACCCTGTCTCACTGTCTGTCTGTCTGTGTGCCTCCATTTATCTCAATAACTATCTATTTTATCTATTTTTCTTTACTACGTGTATGTTTATCAATCTATTTATTAATGTGTGTGCTTGTCTTTATCTGTGTTCATTTGTTTAATTGCCTGTGTGCTTGTCTTTATCTGTGTTCATTTGTCTAATTTCCTGTGTGCTTGTCTTTATGTGTGTTCATTTGTCTAATTGTCAGTGTGATTGTTTTTATCTGTGTTCATTTGTCTAATTGCCTGTGTGCTTGTCTTTATCTGTGTTCATTTGTCTAATTGTCAGTGTGATTGTTTTCATCTGTGTTCATTTGTCTAATTGCTGTGTGATTGTCCACAGAGTGTATGTTTATCCGACCCGCCATTTGGTTTATCTTACCTAATTCTAATTATCTTACTTATGTGTTATTCTACAAATTGCTGGTTTTAAAGTCCACTTGATAAAGTCCACATGATATGTCTGTCAGTAGGAGATGAGAAACATTTACACGCACGAGGACAAGCACTAAGAAAGAAAGCATTCACTCAAAAGATTAATTTAACATCGGGCATTAGTTTGATCTCTCGCACTATTTCACCATCCGACACATTAAATGTGCCAAAGATCTGCGCTCTATTTAAAAAGATAATCTATTTCGTTAACAGAGTAGGTGGCAGAGATGGAGCGAAAGTATGCATCCACAAAGCCGCCCCAACGAACTCTCCAACCATCCAACCGTAACGATTCCAGTACCTCCAGTACTTCCGGAAGTCATGCAACAGTTACCCAACTCTCTTTAAAAAACAAATCCAGTTGTGTCTGTGTCAATATCGACGCCGGTGTGGTCCACTCATCTAAAAATAGTCACAGCGTCACTGCCTCCAGCCGAGTTGGCGAAAATTGTGATGTTTCCATTGTCGTGTCGGAGCCAGCGGCTGCCAGTGAAGGCGCTTCACTCAACGGGAAGTCGCCAGGATTGTCGCCCCTTGAAGAGCATCCTGAAACGGTGGGTGCGGAAAAGCGTCACAGCAAACAGTCCCATGCAAGCATCGCATCCAATTCTAGCGATTCGTCCGCTGGGAAGCGTGCTCGACGATTGGCAAGAAAGGTAAGTCGTGTATGCATTGACGGGGACGTTGGGGATGGGGGATCTGGAAACAAAATCAATCGATTGCACGCGCCAGAAAAATGCCACCTAGCGCCCCAAAACCAACGGCAGTCATAACAGAAGAAATAAAGTTTGAAAGGGGTAAACTGTTATTGTGAAAACGTGCGCGAGAGATTGCACATAATGTGTGTGGGATTAAAAATGTAAATGCCCTTCTCCTTGGATAGGTTTTAATATGAAAGTCATACTGCCTAATTTCATGAAGAATTGTTTCTGCTGAAGAAACGATTTAGATTATAGCGATTTTGCGCGGTTTTATAAAAGTTCATTTTTTTCCAACTAAAACGTTTATGACTTCCCGTTAAAATGCAATCAGCAGCACAAAACAACATCAAACGGAAGCAAAACGCATCCTGCAAAACTTCAACAAACAATAAAAACAAACATCAAACTAACTACTACCACCAACAGAAGCAAATAACTAACCCATATATTAATTAAATAAACAACAGCAACTAGTAATAACATTAACAACTAACAATAAGCATAAAAACAGACAAATAGAAATTAACAGCAACATTAATAAAAGCACACATCAGAAAATCAACAAATAGCAACGGACAGCAAAAGCAGACAACAAAACACAGAGCACCAATAAATAAAAGCATACAGCAAAAGCAGACAACAAAACACAGAGCGCCAATAAATAAAAGCATACAGCAAAAGCAGACAAATAACAACATACAGTGAAATCATCAACTAAACGCAAAACATTAACAAATAACAATATACTCCCAAAGCAGAACACAAAACACCAAAACAACATACAGCAAAAGTAGACAATAAAACACAAAACAAAAATTCAAAAGTTAAATTCACCTACAAATACGTCCTGGTTATCTTAAATATTTCTAATTTATCGTAACTGAGTATTATTTTTGCTAATGTTAATCATCAGCATAAGCACCATTATTATATTAAACAAATAATTCTTGACAACATAGGTATGGTTATATGCTCAAACACGTATACACATATATATTTCAGTCTGGTTCAATTTGCGACCATTCAATATAACGATATATTTAGGCAAGATAAACACATATATGGAGTCTTGTAACATCGCGTATAGCCGTATAGTCATTGCATGTATGGATAAAAGAAAGACCAAGAGCAGTGCAGCATAAATAAATTCAAGAATAGTTAAGCGTAAATCTATGGATCAGTCTGATCTCCAGTAGAAATATAAATGCATATATGGGTACACTCTCAGGTCCGTCCAGCATAGTTACTGGACGGCACAAGTATGCTTAAGCATGTATGTGGTAAGGCTTTACTAAACAATATCTTAAGTGTAGTTAAGCATCGACATCGTCATGGTCGTCATCATCATCATCATCATCATAATAATAAAATAATAATAATAATAATAAAACCACAGACTCGCTCCACTACTCAAAGCAGCGCTCCTCGGAAGTGCCCACATCCTCCATAAAACCTTGGATCTCCCAGAATTTTGGTAAGATTCCGAGACCTTGGATCATAACCGACAGTCAAACAGAAGTCGTGGAAAGAGGTATAATAATGAAGTGAAATTTCAAAGGAGTACTAATGAAGTGATGTTCGATTTGTGTTAAGTTAAAATTTGGTACAATGAAATTGATGGGTAGGACGGCAAGAGAGGTATTGACGAAAAGACATAAAGATAGCGGTGTGATGTAATTGTTCGGGTTACGTCAGAGGAGGATTTACGTCAAGTTGGCTTGCGTGGTATCTTTTGCCCTTGAAAACTCAACACTTCAGGACAAATTTGCTAAATTAACCAATATAAGGAAAAGATAAACATACTAAACAAGATAAGTAAAGAAGAAGAAGAATATAAAACAACGTTAATGTCAAGAGATAAACATGACTGTAATATTAATTAGGCAAACATAATCACATAACTGAATACCATAATAATAATAACAATAGTAATAGTGGTAATAGGGGTAACATCCAGAGTCCAACTCTGGAATATCGTGGGAGGGAAAAGCGGATCCCTCCAAAATACACGCTTGCCCATCCCATTCATGATGGAGAAAACAAACTTTGATTCCATACCGGAACAGACTTCGCCCGGGTTAACAAGGTCTGCGCTAGGCACTGATGTTTCGGGGTGTTCTAGTGAAAAATGGGCTACTGAAACACATGGAAAAACTCGGAGGAAATGGACCAGAGAGGAAAACATACAAATCATGGTTTCTTACTATCAAAGCCAGCCAACAACAAGAGGATATAGAAACAGAACAGTAACAATTATTGATGTCGCTGTTCCAAGTGATAGAAACATAAAAACAAAAGAAAGAGAAAAAATAGAAAAATACCAAGACCTCAGATTAGAAATCCAGAGTCTGTGGAATGTAAAAGCAGAAGTGATACCAATAGTGATAGGAGCCTTGGGGAACATAACATCAGAATTGGAAGGCTACCTGAATAAACTCCCTGGAAACCACAGAATCGCTCCACTACTCAAAGCAGCGCTCCTCGGAAGTGCCCACATCCTCCGTAAAACCTTGGATCTCCCAGAATCTTGGTAAGATTCCGAGACCTTGGATCACAGCCGACAGTCAAACAGAAGTCGTGGAAAGAGACTGAATAATAATAATAATAATAATCGCCCCACTTCAAAAAGCAACGTTCTTCGGAAGTGCCCACACCCTCTGTAAAACTTGGATCTCTCAGAATCTAGGTAATATTCCAAATCATATTTCACAACCGAAAGTCAACTGAAATGAAAACGGCGTAATACTAATAGTACGTTGTGTTAGTTGTCCCAAGGAACTTTGGGCACAATCAAAGCAGATAAACCCATCATTCATGAGGTGAGTGGATGAGGATTAAACAAGAACAATCTTCATAATTCTCGTACTTCCAACCTCAATCTTCTGCATCCGAAGCTAAAACATTTACTTAATGTGCTCTGAGTTCCTCAAGTCGAGTTTTGCTTAAGCAACAGATATGGTTACGCTTGAGTCTTAAGTCGAGTTTTGCTTATGGTTACGCTTGAGCCTCAAGTCGAGTTTTGCTTAAAGAACAGATATGGTTACGCTTGAGCCTCAAGTCGAGTTTTGCTTAAACATCAGAAATGGTTACGCTTGAGCCTCAAGTCGAGTTTTGGTTAAACAACAGATATGGCTACGCTTGAGCATCGAGCATAGTGAGGCGCGGAGCTAGAAAACTATTTGTAAACGCAGGATTTGTTAACATAGACTTTATAAACAGACGATTTGTAAACGCAGGATTTGTAAACATAGACTTTATAAACTGAAGATTTGTAACGCAGGATTTGTAAACAAAGATTTTATAAACAGACGATTTGTAAACGCAGGATTTGTAAACATAGACTTTATAAACTGAAGATTTGTAACGCAGGATTTGTAAACAAAGACTTGATAAACAGACGATATCGATAAGTGTATCTTGTGTAAACAACTGGACTCAATTCTCATAGAATTAATTGGTGAGAGGGGAACTACAGTTGGAGGAGATTTTATGAGAGATTCTCGCTGAAGATCTGAGAAGGATAAAGTGTTTAATTCTAGTACATTTACTCTTTAGATCTACGCACCACAGACATTTAAGAAAATGGTTCAGGACACCACTGACTCTGAGGGAGTGACAAAAGCTTCAATTTGCGAATAAGTACCCTTTACATCCCGATCGTACAATGGTGAAAGGGTGGCCACGCCTTCCATCACCCTATTCATGAAGCGTCATTTTGATAAGGCTTCAAAAGTGCACATCACTCAACGCTCCAAAGATCAGGTCTGGCCTTTTCATTCACATATTAAGGAAATGTCATTAAGGGCACTGCTGTAAAACTCTTCTATGGGTTTAGTGTGTAGGTGGGTGGATGTGTGCGCGCGTGCATAGATAGATAGATAGATATTTTCAGTGATTCTAAATGTATGCTATGTCAGCACATATACGCACATCTCTTTACACGAGAGGGGCAAAGAGGGGGGAGAGAGACTACGTTAACACAAAATCTCTAACAATAATAATAAAAAATTAATCATCAGCTTAACCGCATCTGTTCAATAAAAATAATCGGTCATAATGTATCAATCCAAATACTGTCAAAATAAACCCTGCTTTGGGGACTGTAAACATTCATCTTGAAACTATTTTATGTGTGCATGTATTCATATATTGGCACTTTCCTAGCCCATAAGTGCGCACTCATGCCTTTTGAGTCCCTTGCCGCCAGCAGACCTACATTATTACTCAATAAACATTTGTCTGCACTGCGCCATCCTTCACTTGCTTGCACGTTTCTGTGACGTTTTCGAAAGTGTGAGGGAGGAGGGTGGGGGTTGAGAACTGAAGTAAAATTGGGTTATATATTCTTTCAAAAGATTATAATTTACTTAAAATTAAAGAAGCAAAATTGCTGTTAGGTAGAGCCTTCCGTACGTTCAGACTTCAAGCTGTTGAACGAAAACTGACCGAGAGTATATAATTGTGTTTAATTTGCTACGTTGGTAACTGGGTTGACACTAATTTATCACAACTATTTTTTTTCCCTTACATGCAATAACTTTTAAACTGCCCTTATACTGACTTGGTATGACTATGCAATGATGATTAAATTCTCACGATATAAAGGGGACGCTTTTGTTGCTGTTGTTTGGGTTTTCTTTAGGACCACGTATAATTTAACTTTGTAAAATCTCGACAAAAGCATTTTGTTTATGATTTAATGACCATGTTGCATTGTGGATTTTTATGCAGATCAAAATTTCTTCACATCAGGAATACTAGTATTTACTCAAATCATCATCATTTATGCTATACGCACACATATCACACACGAACATGAAATACACATTTAAAGTAAAGACCTAGTTTATTACCACGATTAAAATAAGCATGCATTCAGAACCCATATACTATTTCCACTCATTTATAATTTTTTACATATCATAGTCACATTTGCCACAATCGCACATATTTCAGCTACACATATTATAGTCACATTTGCCATAATCGCACATATTTCAGCTACACATATTATAGTCACATTTGCCATAATCGCACATATTTCAGCTACACATATTACACCCACAAATGCTATCACCATACTTCATACCAAGTATTCCACAACAACACATGCCATACCAAATATGTCACAAAAGCACATGACATACCAAATATTTCATAACCATACACACCATACTAAACATGTCACAACGAAAGGTGCTATGCTAAATTTGTTATGCCATACTAAACATGTCAGAGCAACAAATGCCATATCAAATATGTCACAACAATGTATGCCGTGACAAATGTGTCTAAACACTTGCCATACCAAACGTGTCACAACATTTGCCACGCCAAGTATGTCACAAAACACGTCATACTAAATATGTCACACCACTTCCCATACCAAATATGTCACACCACTTCCCATACCAAATATGTCACACCACTTCCCATACCAAATATGTCACACCACTTCCCATACCAAATATGTCACACAACTTCCCATACCAAATATGTCACACAACTTCCTATACCAAATATGTCACACCACTTCCCATACCAAATATGTCACACCACTTCCCATAACAAAATTGTCAAAGCACATGTCATACTAAACAAGTCAAATTTATAACCATAAATGCAATCCATATATGTTTTAACCATACAACCATTAATAATTATAATTTTACTGTAGAAATTCAATGATGTTTAAAAGCAGCCACGTTATTTTTCGGTAAACAAGTTTTATGGACTAAGAATTATATATACTTATTATTCAATTTTTATACATTCCTTTGTCTTCATTTATTGTTCATGAATAGCACCTTTAGAATCTCATTACAAAGTCATGTTCTGAAAGTCTTCAAATAATACGAGATGGGAAAAAACAAACAAAACAGAATGCATAAAAAACTAAGTGAACGGACACATATCCATGGCTACGAGACATTTATCTTGAGTACGGATAAAATTACGTACAGAATGAAAAAAACGAATACCGTTGACGGAATATCTTTTAGTTATTTCTAACGCACGGTGTAAATGGTGTGAAATGAAAAAAACGAATACCGTTGACAGAATATCTTTTAGTTATTTCTAACGCACGGTGTAAATGGTGTGAAATGAAAAAAACGAATACCGTTGACAGAATACCTTTTAGTTATTTCTAACGCACGGTGTAAATGGTGTGAAATAAAATGAAAAAACAATGAAAATATTGCACATGTTGCTACATTGTCATACACATGGAGAAAATGGATTAAAAACATACCCGGTGAAGATACCTTTCAGTTAAACATTTTCATCACACGAAGAAAAAAATCAAAGAAATGTAACAAAGAAACGATTGAAAAAATACTGTTCATTTTAAATACAATTCTACCTAAATAATGGAAATAACACTAATATGTTCAGTGACTAATGGTGGCTAGAATACATTTTATTTAAATTGCATTTGTCATCTGTATCAAGAAAACAAGTCTGAAAGCACACCTGTAGATCATGACTGCAGCGAATAGGGTACATTTTTGAGTAAAGGCACATTTCTCTCCACCAGGTGCAAATGGCGTTTAAAAATAATTTACTCAGTGAATATAGTGAATATATTTTTTTTCACTTAAGAAACATTTCTTAGAATGGAGTATAATTAATATATAAGCAAATAGTTTAGTAATTCGATCGGATACTACTTAAAATACATTTCATTTTCACCTACATGGAGAGGAAAAAAATGCATAAAACAAAATGGACGCCCTGATTATTTCCTCTACGTGGAAAAAGTTCCGTAAATATTCGAAATACTTTTAGGATTAACAGTATATGGAACTTGATTTAATTCACAACACACTTTGACGATGACATGCCGGCGTGTTCCGAGTTCTGCGGGTTGTATTTTCAGCTCATCGTTGCCCCTCCCTCCCTCCTTCCTCCCAACTCCTATCTCACTGTCTAATCTGACTTCTCGTACGACATCGTTCGTGCCATGAAATAGACACCACCAACATTTCCCGATGTCAGAGAATCGATTTCTTGACGTCATCCAAACTCCTTGCGATCCCTCGTTCGTTTGCACTCAGCGACCGGAAGTATCGTTTGAAAAGGCTTTGACGTGAGAAACCTCTCTCCACTGATTGCGTGCCGACTACGCAGGTGAACGTATATAAGACGAGCTCTGTGTGTGTGTGTGTGTGTGTGTGTGTGTGTGTGTGTGTGTGTGTGTGTGTGTGTGTGTGTGTGTGTGTGTGTGTGTGTGTGCATATTCACTGGTCAATTCATCAAAGTCCCATAACTCTTTCCTTCAAGGACACATGCTGCAAATGTTTAAGGTATCCGAGTAAAACAAGATAACTCTTATTTGGAATCCCCATCCCACTCTTAAATCTTTACTTCACCCACCATACACCTTTACAACATTTTCTTAATCCACTTTAAGCAAAATTTCGTTTCGTTTGGTGTCACATTTAACTTGTTTAAGATACAAACACAGCAACAAAAACCAACAATAACAAGCAGGAAAACAAAATCAAAACAAGAAACAGACAAGAAAGAAAGTTAACAACACAAACAATAATCAAAACTTAATCAGTGACATGAAAAAAGAAACAACAACAAAATCACAATAACAAGAAAAACAAAAAATAGTAACAAAAGCAGACACAAAGAAATAAAAACCATTGGTTGCATACAGTGAAGTGACGCCACTCTCAAAGATTTGGTCGCAGCAAATATAAGAATTCGATTTGAGCAATGTCTTTTTAACTGCTCAGTAGTGCTTATGGTTCGGTTTGTCAGGTTGGTGATCACATGACACACTAAAGACAACTCCGCATTTGATGCGATCTCAAATAATTTTGTGTGTGTCTGTGCTTGTGTGCAGGTGACTTCTATGTCTCCAGGCAACAACTGGAGACGTCTGCGCAACACGTTACGAGCAGCTCACGAAATGCAGGCTCCTAAAAAGAAACAAGGCCTCTCAAGGTAAGACACATTACGAGCAGCTCACAAAATGCAGTCTCCTAATCAGTAGAAAGCCGTCTCAAGGTAAGACACATTACGAGCAGCTCACAAAATGCAGTCTCGTAAAAAGTAGAAAGCCGTCTCAAGGCAAAGCACGTTCTCACAATAATCGTGGCGCGTATTGGAATGGCAATTAACCATTAACGCAGTGGTTCTTAACCTTTTTTGTAGTCATGGACCCTTTGAAAATAAAGTGAAAGCTATGGACCCCTCCCTAGAGAATTTCACATAAGCAGAATATAAAAAATATACTGAATATTTGACTTTAACAGACCCCCTGAAGCCCATCCATGGACCCCAGGTTAAGAACCACTGCATTAACATATCTTTACTACTGAAATTTACAATGCAAGACAAAAGTCATTCTGACGTCAGAGATCATGTGGCACTTTTGTTTGCGGTTCATATGCACACTGTAAATTAACATCATAGACCAGCGCCTCTTTAATTTCTGGCTGGCAGACGCCTGGGTAGGAAAACGACGAATTGTGTGTCTTTTATTTCCCGACTCTAGATGGATATTTTTTTCCCATCGACCTTGTTTACATGTCTTCAAACGCGAATTTGGTAGTAATGTGTCTGATCAAATGTCGTTAGACTTCTTGGCGAGTGTGATAGCTACCGTTGGTAAATTTTCATCCGTGCATTTGTGGCAGTCAAAAGGCTTCTTATTTTATATAGAGTGCTTCTAGCCGAGGCCGATTCAGTTAAGGCAAGTGCAGTAGATTTTTATATCTCACTTCTTTCAAACACGACGTGGTGTGCGATGCCAGCGTGCAAAGTACTCTGGGATAGCGGCTTGGTGTTAACAGCGATCCGGTGTTTGTCACAGGGGGAATGTTGGGTTCTTGGACGAAAAGGAAGAATGGGTTTCCTACCAACAAAAATCAAAATTTTATTTCAGAACATTTCTGTTCATTTCTTTCAGTTTGCTGTTCTATATACCATGTTACATTCCAAGACATTTTTTCATCCTGAATTCTGGCCGCGAGTCACATGATCTGCAAAGTCAACCTTTTTATCCAAAGTAGTCATGTCGGCGTGTGTGTGTGTGGGGGGGTGTTTCTCGATACAGAAATAAGTAAATTAAAAATGCAATTTTCCAGTTGTTAACCTCATTTGTAAGTGAAATACATTTATCCTCATCATAACATCTGGGGAGGGTGGGGTGACAAACGATCTGACCCATGATACTTGATGATAACATCACTGAGCATTGTCACATGCTAGCGCAGCCTCCTACTGATAACCTTGACCTGTTTCAAGGCGAACGCTACAAACAGCTGGAAAAGAAAATGCAGGATTTTGTTGCATTAATGAGGTGCGCTCAAAGGCTACAAACAGCTGGAAAAGAAAATGTAGGATTTTGTTGCATTAATGAGGTGCGCTTCCAACCATAGTAGATTCCAAGCAGGAGCCGAAGGGTATAAGTGGGAAGAAAGGGAAACTGTGTTGTGTTTGAAAGTATTTTTGTATAGCTATTACGCCGGTTGAAGCTCAGTTTCAAATCCGTTTCAGACTCATCCCGCACTGGAAGATAATGAAGTATGCTTGCTATATTACGCTTTCCTCTCTTTTTTTAATTTTCAAAAATGCATTTTAAATAAATTAAATTACACAGGGGAAGGAGAATAACTTCTCATCCATGTAGGTCATTTACAAGGAAATTAATTAGGCCCTACCATACATCATTCAAGAGAGACTACTCTGAAAAGGAATATGAGAACAGTCGTAACTATCTTTTCTATTCGCTTTCATTTGTAATCTCCCCTTTATTAATGATATTTCACTCTCGCTAGAGGCTCGCTAGATATTTCATATTTCATATTTCATCGTCATAGCGATCCAAGGATGCTGTATTGACACTGACGGCAAGGTGAGATTTCAGTACTTGTAATGAGATGGTTATTATTTATGAAAAACAATGAAGAATTGAGGCATATCAACACAAAATCTTATGGACATCCATGTATTATTATTACTTGAATTAAAATTTATAAAGAAATGTCTGGTACATATAACTAGATAATATGGATTACTCCCCTTTAACCAATAACAACGTATTGAAATTGTAATACAGAAAACTTTCATACTTTCAAACTACATATTTTCATATGCAGAAAATCAGCTTACAAGTGAGTGTGTGTGTGTGTGTGTGTGTGTGTGTGTGCGTGCGTGCATGCGTGCGTGCGTGCGTGCGTGCGTTTATGTATGAGAAAGATATTTTCTTAGAAATGAAAGTGCTAATACAACATGATAAATGACTGCCTAAGCATTTGCTGTCCTTGCTTTTTTATTGTTTATTTGATAGAATTTTTAAATGCTAATTTTCCTTAAAACACAATCTCAGATAACAGAGAAGTAAACTAACGAAAGGATTAAAAAAAAAAATCTGAAAAGTTAGCCCCGGGCCAAATGGAATAAATGAAGTGCCCTGTCTGAAAGTGTTAACTGTAAATGATTGTCTCCCATTCCTTACTCTCACATGTACGCCTCAAACCACTCTAGGCGTTCGTCTGGCATTTTCAAGTGGATTTCAAATTCGTATTCAAAGTAAGCCCATCTCTTGCGTACATTCTATCATTGCATCGGGGATTTGTAGCTAGTGTCTTCATAAAGCGTTTATTTGTGTCTGGGTCAGTACGTGTGTACGTGTTTTGTGTTTGTATGTATCTGTGTGTGTGTGTGTGTGTGCGTGTGTGTGTGTGTGTGTGTGTGTGTGTGTGTGTGTGTATATGTGTGTGTGTATTAGTATTTACGTGTATGCGCGCGCACCTCAAAGCTAAATACAATCGCGTTCGTCTGACTAACTAACAACAAGCTAAAACATCAAATCTCTTTTTTTTCTTGGAATCATCAATATTACTGGTGCGAAGATCTTTCAGATCTTTCCTGCATTTATTACTAGGCGGAAGTCGTAATCTAGGTCAAAGGTCGTCTTGGAAATAACGAATGTTTGCCAGCGGGCGTAAAATTCGCAGCACCTAGTTACCGGTTTCGCAATTATTTGTGTTAAGTCTCGCTGTTGTACAGTCCCATTTAGTACTGTATACCCCGCATAAAAATGAAAAGAAGTATACAACATTATGAAATCTGAGAGTTGTCTTGGGGCTGAACATTTTCATACACAACATTGCTAAGAGGTTGTTACTGTTTACTGTTTTCTTCAGGAGATGGAATATAGGAAATATCTACAAAAAAGTTAACTGGAGTTTTAATGAAATCTTGCCCTGGCAAACAAGTTAAACTTGTTTAGAGAGTATTAATGAAATTTTGTAAAGAAAAAAAAGTTACCTGGAGAGTATTGATGAAAATGTTTGTCCTGATGAACGAGTTAACTGAGACTGCTGATGACAATTTGCCCTGAAAACGTATTAACTGAAGAGCATTTATGAAATTGTGCCCTGTCGTACAGAAAGTAAAACGATAAGTCCGCCAATTTTGAGGAGCCATTCAGTTGCGAGCCGCAGCCGAAGAAAACTCAACGTTGGTTTTTATCCGTCTAACAAATGACATTCCTTTACCACACAAAACATTCGATCTTATATAATTAATAAAGGACATAAATAACTCTTTATCACACCTCTAACTTTCTTTGTATTGTAACTATCAAAACGTATATGATTTGTTTTTAAAAATCAACAAAGCAAAACGTGTTTCCATTAGAACTTTAGCTTGAGTTCTCTTTCTTGCCCCGCCCCCCCCCCCCCCCCGCCACTCACCCACTCAGGTTTCTTCATAAGTCGGTCCGACATCTGGTTGAGTGCGTCTAAATGCGATTGGTGAAAGTTTACCTTATGTCAAATCTCATGTATAGATTTGACCCTTGGTCATCAGGCTCTTTGCGAAAGCAGTGAAGAAGCCGCATTGAGCAAAACCTGTGAAAGAAAACCTTAAAGCCGGCTCTCCAATCACTGAAAAGTTTCGTATTTCATGCATAGTAGTTGTTCAAATGTTAACTATAAAATGGAATGATTCACTTTCGGACACCTGTGTTTATGTCAATAAAATAATGACCTTAATTGTTAAGGGACTGTGCGCGTGTACGAGAGAGAGTGCGTTCGTTTGGGTATGTGTTTGTGTTTACTGTGTTTTCTAAAACCGACACTGTTAAACCACTGTGCTTTGTTTCTAACGTTTCAGTACCCATCATTATCAGACACACATTGTCCTTGTACTCACTGTGTGCTCTTCAATGTCGACCGTTATTGGTACAACTAGTTTACCTACTCAGACTCCTTCTCTAATCCTGGCTATTATTAGCACACCATTCTTTGCTTACTCAAACTCTCTTTCAGTACCGCCTTCGTTACCTCATTTGCCAACCCTTGTTCTGTTCCACTACTGGCTATATTAGTAATTCTCCTCCTGTCTATCTATTCATCCTTTGATCGACTGTTGATATTTATTAACACACCACACGAATTGCCTGCTCTTGCCTTGTTCCTGGATCCAGGTTATTGTTACTAAACTTCTGTGTAAAACTTGCTGTACTTTAATTCCTGGCTATCACTAATCCACCACACTCACCGGCAACTGCTCTTTTCCAGAGTCGGGCATTATAAACACACTTTTATTTATTAATGCAGAGAAGATTCGTTCTTGCGGAAATTCTCAACTCGTAATCAACGACTACACAGTCAGGTATTTCAAGCCAGCGAAGATGGCACCGGTGTAAGTGGAGGACAGTTTGGGGGACTATACCGGAACAGCTATCCCCCCCGGTGAGTTGTCCATCTCGATTTTTACCATACGAATTATCTTTTCCTTGTCATATTTAAGATTAGTGATTTAAATAAGAAACTGTTTGTTTAAAATAATGAAATATTACTGGATTTTATTTATGTTATTATTAATCTAAATAAATATTTGTCACTGTGTGCGTGCATGTGTGTTTCAATGTGTGACAAATATTTCCACCCTTTCCAATATTTGTCACTTGTTTCACTTACTTTTTACCTATAATATATTTTTGTGATGAAATTTGGTGAACACTTTGTTTAGATCACTGATATTTATGCAGTGAGATTTTAATATAGATGTCGTGCACTGAACGTTAAGAAACATACAATGAAAATCGTGACAGCTCTCCAATATGGATTACTGGACATTGCCTTAAGTAATATTATAATTAAATGACACAAGTGTCATTCCTGGTGGAATTCAATAGTCTAAGTACCAATGAGTGCGTGAGTCCACCTCAGATCTTGTTATAGATAAACAACTTATTGAATGATGCAAACATTTCTGAGAAGCTAGCCAATTAGGGTTAACCAATGGCCATCTACTGGCCAACTGTAGCTGACCAATGGGTGCTAAGGGAATATAGGGGTGACCCCATGTTGTGGAAAATTATCCTTTTGTCCATCACTTGCTGAGAAATTCTGCACACAGTAAGACGTGGTTCTCTGTGGTCTCCATTCTTGGTGAGTCACATGATTAAAGCCTATAGTGAGTAAACACAGTGTTAAAAGTTCTAAATTTGTAATTTTGCATGTTTCTTTTCACCTAAATAGAAATGTATATTTTATGTTTTTCTTTTAGCTGAGTAATAATGCATTTTAATTTTCATATATAATTTTGTGTGCTGTTTATAATTTTAAGATATATTTTAATATCTTATTCAGTAGAAATGTCTTTGATTACTTTAAGTTGATTTACTTGTAACTAATATGCTAGTCATTGCTGGAACCTTGTAGCAAGTCTGACACAATGAAGAGAGAGAGAGAGAGAGAGAGAGAGAGAGAGAGAGAGAGAGAGAGAGAGATGTACAATAACATTTATGATTCAGAGACCATTTATCACAACCTTGATCTGTATATTAAGGAGAGAGACAGTTAATATCTGCCCATCTGAATTTCTGCAGAAGAATTATTGTTGTTTCTCTACACGCATTGGCAGTACTCCCTTTAACACCTTCCTTATACTGGACTTCTGGTTCAAATATGTTCTGACATCATCCACTGCAGTTGAAAGAGAGATGAAACTTGGATTCAGGTCATGTTGACATTTCATGAAACAAACTTTGAACTTTCCTTACTCTGTGACGTGCATTATTCATGTTGTCTGAATGTCAATTGGCTGACGTAACATTTGGATTCGTGGAAGCAGTAGATGGTGAAATAGTAGTAATATCTTTACCTTCATTGTCATCGTGGTTGCCAGTATCATTACTTTCTTTATCAAAAGCTACTTTACCATCATTGCCACCTTTACAGTCATCATCATGGCTATTTTCTTCAACAACATCATCATCATTATAATCATACTTTTAATCATCATCGTAAAATTTACCATCGTTTCTACAGTCTTCATATCTTGGCTAGAATCGTTGTCGTTTGTCATCACCACCACCATCATCATCACCATACTCTTCACTCGTGTCGCGCCTAGAACCTTTATTCCAAGGTCATTTCTGTTGCAGCTGTTTTAAGCCACCCCGCTATTTCGCCGTGCAGCATGACGGCAACTTTATGTTCAACTGGCTGGGTGTCGTGACGGTGGCCGTGCTGTATAACCTATGGACCTGCATTCTGCGGCAGGCCTTCTGTGAAGTCCAGGATGCGTGTCGCTCGTGCTGGATCACCTTTGATGTCCTCTGCGACGTCGTCTATCTGCTGGATATTCTCGTGCAGTTCCGCACCGGCTACCTCAATCAGGTGGAGACCACTTTGTTGGAAATATTTCAGCAGTGAAAATTATAATTTTTAAAATTTTATAATTTTTTAGTGGAGTGTTTCTTTAAATTCTGTTTGCTATTTTTCTCGTTTTAAATATTTATATTTGGGTTGCTGTTGTTGTCGTTTCTCTGAGTGTTTGTTTGTAAAGTTTTTGTCAGTTTGTCATTTTCTCTTATTTTGTTTTCTGCTTCCTATGCAGCTATAGTTGTGATGTCAAAGACAGTGATAGGGAAATTGTTTAATGGCATGTGGGTAATTGATTTTTAACGCTATTGGTACCATTTCATTGTTTCCAATTTCAATTATTCCAAATGTGTTTTGAAAATTAAAAAATAAAGAAGTGTGTGTATAATTAATATTCAATAATTGTATAAATGAGTATTTCAAATTTCCGTTATAAATAATACCGGGCAGACGTTTGTGAACAGTTAGATGCAGAAATTTGATTATACTTTGGGGCTTATTAAGATCTGTGAATAAAATGTACACTCTTCATATTTCTCAAAGAACACTCATTAAAAATTTAAATATTAATTAAATTAGGGAGATTCTAGCATTCATTTAATACAAACATGCGCGTGAGAACGTTCCATATATAAAACTTGAAAACTGGATCAATAACTTAAGAGGTTATTAACCCTTTAAATACTATTGCTAAATTTTTAACCTAATATATATTTTTAATATGATTATTTTCTTTTAATTTGTTACAATTTTTTTTATTGTAATTCATTCTATTTCTTTCTGTGTGGGAGGCAATATCTCTTAGATTCTTTTTTCTTAATAAAATAAAATTAATATTCTCATCACTTGAAATTAGTTATGAAAGATTAATTAAAAATAATTATCTTCATTAACTTAGTGGCGCACGTGTCACACTGGGTAGTGGATCAATAGCTAAGATATATCATTTTACAACAGTTTAACGGCCATTTTCTTAAGTGTATTTCAATCTCTCCATATATGTGCATGCCAATCGTAGGCACAAACTTGTTTGAAGATGCAATGCATTGTTAATAATTTTTATCTACAACGCATTTTTAAAATATATACGTTTTGAAATTATTTTATTATGATTATGATTATTGTCTGTCTAGCTGTGAGAAAAAATTTCAGCAATTTAATAGGCTTTAAAGCACCATCAGTCGCGAAATCTGTCAACCATTCAAACAATCAACAAAAAGATGATTGCACCCACCCCAAAAAATAGTTTAATGTCGTCTTAGAAAGATAACTCATTTGACGATTTTCTAGGACAGCGTAATGTCTTAAACTTGCCCTGAAATTCAAACTTGGGTTGAAAATTTTCTCTTAATATTATATGACCCTGAAAGATGACTCAGTAGATACTTTGCCAAGTCAGCTTGCGGCAAGGGGAGGAGGGAGGTAACTGAACCAAGGCGGCAAGTTTTCATTTGTGCCCACTCAATGTAAGAAAAGATAATCTGTTACCTTCTCAGAAGGTGGAAGCTCTCGACTCAGTTCTGGTATGTTCGCCTGCCGAATCAAATTGCCTTCTATCGAGCGACTGAGTGTAAGGGGAGCGAACTTGAATATTAAGTATAGCCATGCATCATCTACAGACATCTCGAACAACGCACACCTTTTAGCCCTCATCCATATGCTATCTCTAATCCTGAAAATAGCTGTAAGAGCTATGTATTTGCATACTTATTTATGAATTTTAAAGGCTTCGTTTTATTTCTATAATATAAAGGCTATATATTGACATATCTATACCTATAAAGACTATATCCTTACATGCATAATTATTGACTTAGGAGTTATATATTTACAGTTAGTTAGTTACTACCTGGCGATAGCACAGTTCAGAATACGACCAAGCGTTGGCTGGTTCGAATAATTTTGGTTTCTCTGTAGCCAGATAAACCATCCTGTATTGAGAGATTGGTGAAAGTAAAACTCTGCTGTCCTGAACAGACTCATTTTCGGACAGACAAGACAGCTATCGTGGAAAACTGCAGACCTGATTTTAGACAGACAAGACAAAATTTATCATAGAACGCTGAAGCTTGCAATTTTAGCACGCTATCTTTGGACGGTCAAGACATTTTGACGAAGACCGTCGAGTCACGTTTTCATATCAGGGGTTTCTCACTCTTTCTCTTTTGCAATCAGGGTTTAATGGTGTACGACTCCAAGAAACTGGCTCAACGATACATCAACTCCAGGCTCCTCTATGCGGATCTCTTGTGCGTACTGCCGTTGGATTTCCTGCAGTTCTACATCGGTGTGCACCCGATGATCCGATTTCCCCGCTTCATCAAGGTGTACCGAACGTTTCGCTTCATTCATATGCTGGAGTCGCGCACGGCGTACCCAAACCTCATCCGCGTGGCGAACCTGACCCATATCTTGTTCCTGGGTGCGCATTGGTTTGCTGCGTTTTATTACATGATTAGTGAGGCGGAGAACTTTAAAGGGAAGTGGTCCTACCCGAAACCAGTTGGAGAATATGCCTCCATCACCCGGAAGTATTTAGCATCACTGTTTTGGTCGACCTTGACCTTAACTACTATAGGTGACCTTCCTCCACCTGAAGACGGAAAAGAGTAAGAACATTTTTTTTCCCTTCTTTATCCATTGTATGCGCTGTTGTTTTGTTTTCATAATGCGATTATGATTTTGGATGATATAATAACTTTAATAAATTAAAATTGTTCAGAAATATTTTCCCTCTATTTTCCCTCTATTTTACCTGCATTTGAATCATTACCTGCATTACAGATAAAACATGAATGATTTAAACTACTATAATAACATGTGTGTTGACGACAGCCTCACTTCTCATCTGTTCACTCCGATCTAAATTCTAAGTTATTATTATTTATTTTCGAGACTTCTATTGACTGAAGGTAGTAAACCAGGTCATGGAATCTTACTAAGGCAAAATACGTTTACAGCAAACGTTAATTTGCTTATCACGTCTATGTGGAAATTGCTTCCTTTCGAGGGGATTTATAAATAGATCAAGGTCATTTACAAGGCATCTTTCAAGTCGGGTAGAAAGAATAGTACTCGTCTGCGTTATTGTCTGTTTAAACTGATAAAGGTGAATCCGTTTTAAATACGTTTCTTTATCTTGTTATTTGCAATCAATTTTTCTTTTGCTTGTGGATTTCATTTTGCCGTGATATTTTAGCTTTAGCTTCTTTATATTAATCTAGTTATTTCCTATCAACTGTTCTTTTGCTTGTGGATTTCATTTTGCTGTGATATTTTAGCTTTAGCTTCTTTATATTAATCTAGTTATTTCCTATCAACTGTTCTTTTGCTTGTGGATTTCATTTTGCTGTGATATTTTAGCTTTAGTTTTTGTGGTTGTAATAGAAGTAGTAGAAGCTGTAGTAGTTGTTGTTATAGTAGTAGTAGACTTTGCAGTAGTAGTAGCAGCACTAGTTGCGGTAATAGTAGAAGCAATAATAGTGGTATCAGTAGTAGTAGTTGTAGTAGTATAGTAGTAGTACAATAGTAGTTGCAGTGATACTAGCAGCAGTAGTAGTAGTAGTAGTAGTGGTGGTGGGCAAGACAGGAATTGTGGCTTATAAAACGCCACATGCTTTATTCATTCATAGACGCTTTTCAATGAATTCACACATTTTCAAAGTGTAAAAAGTACAACTCATAGTTGATGAGTCATTACTTACTTACTTTTGATTATAAAATGTGACGTCATGGCGTCTCTTCATTTAAATGCTTAATCAACTTAGAAGTGTCAAGTGTGGGTGTTTGGTTGGTTGTGACGAGAGCCGGCAAGGCATCTTGCCATTTGTACCCCCATCCACCAGCTATGAGTCAGCAGCACTAAGTGTCGATCTGATCCTAAGGGGCGCCTAACTCGGATCTATTGTTATCCCCTAATCTTGTTAATATAAAAAGCCAAAGCATTTCTGTTGTTAAAACTATAACTAATAGGTCTGATAAATTAATAATTATTCTTTAGTGGCTTTCACACCTGACTCTTAGTGATATTGTTTGGGTTTTTAAAAAAAAAATGTCAAGGCAATAGTGTATGTATTACTAGATTCTTGAATTGTCTTTCTTTTTTATTTATATATTTTCCAAACTTTACTTCCTGAGTTCGCTGCAGATGTTTCTGTTTTTTACGCTTGAGAATGTAATCTTACTTCTCTTTCTTTCTACTGTTTTTTTAAACTATTTTTGTTTTCATTGAATCAGTATTTATAAACTGAGTAAATCTATCTGCCTGAGAAATTTCAAGCTACCCACACATTTAAAAACATAATAGCACTTCCCTATTTTTAGCCACTCATCCTGATCTTGCTTCTTATTACACACATGTATGTTCTTTCTCAACTTTCTAAATCGTCCATTGCTCATTATATGAACTCGCAGCAACCTAATACATTTCTGGATTACAAGAACAGCCTGAAGCCGGCCAATCTAGAATTTACATTTTGCATTCGGGTGGGATTTGCTTTCAGTAAACTAGAACAGTGTCTTACACTGACTTTAATGTATACGGCTGGTTGTGTCTGATAGTGTCTTACACAAACTTTAATGTATACGGCTGGTTGTGTCTGATAGTGTCTTACACTAACTTTAATGTATACGGCTGGTTGTGTCTGATAGTGTCTTACACTAACTTTAATGTATACGGCTGGTTGTGTCTGATAGTGTCTTACACTAACTTTAATGTATACTGCTGGTTGTATCATATACTCGTCGTCTGAGTCTCTCTATGTGTCAGCGTGAAAGGTACTTATCTCTCTTATCATTCTTTTCATTATCATGAATGTATGTGTGTGTGTATATATATGAGTAAGCAGGTTTGTATGTGTGTAGTGTGTACGTGTTTGAGTGTATATGTTTATGTTGTATATGTGCACGTGCTTATATGTGCGCGTGTAAGACTATATGTATATATATATATGTGTGTGTGTGTGTGTGTGTGTGTGTGTGTGTGTGTGTGTGTGTGTGTGTGTACGTGGAATCTGTGGGAACATACACACTGACGACATATGAGTGCCAATCGATAGATGGAACAAGTTTTTATTTCCTTTTCTTCAGTGCCGAATATAAATTGTTGTACACAAGCACTTCCTCATCCCAGACAGCAGACCAATTTTCGGTTTCGATTGAATGTTGGTTCAGACAAAGAAATCACTTCTTTCTTGTTTCGACAAGACAGTAGTTCATTTTTCTTAACTGAAATATGTTTCGGGGGTAGAAGGTCAATAGCTGGGAAGCCTACAATTTCATGGGAAAATTCCAAGCAAGGTTTCATGCAATGTCCTCAATTATTTTTCACTAATAAGAATTTGTCTCATCGCCCTCCTAGGCACAATGTCATTTCCGACCTCCGAAACTCAGAAGTTTTCAGCAAAGCTAGCGCTAGGCACAATGTCATTTCCGACCTCTCGACCTGCGAAAAGACAAACAATATGTGTGTACATCGTCAGGAGATAGTACAGGATGGGTTTTTGTGGGAAGTATTTAACAATGTTCTGAAATTTAGAACTGGTCACGTCAGGAGACAGTACAGGATGGGATTTTGTGGGAAGTATTTAACAATGTTCTGAAATTTAGAACTGGTCACGTCAGGAGACAGTACAGGATGGGATTTTGTGGGAAGTATTTAGAACTGGTCACGTCAGGAGAAAGTACAGGATGGGATTTTGTGGGAAGTATTTAGAACTGGTCACGTCAGGCTCCGTAATGGACTCGCACGTGAGATTCTGGAAGTAAAAGAAACCTTGACCTACATAACCACAACGGCTGTTGCACAATTGGTTTAGTTCTGGATTTTACATTGGCTTCTAACTTTAACTGATTTCGCTGACGGGTGCAAATTCCGCGAGAGATGTTTATTTGATAGACAGGAAATGTACACAGTTTGTGATATACGAAGGTATAAGTGAATTAGATTATTTTCTTTGGAGTAATTTTGTCCCAATAAAGGGAATGGATTTATTTGTTTTTGTTTCTCCATCCCCACTCCGATGTATAACTGCTAAGTAATCTTTGGCGTGCAGAGTCTGTAACACATTTATCGACACCTTCTGACAGACTAGACACTAATCCCACCGCCTCGGGCTAGGGAGAGATTAAAACACACCCGTCAGGTTTTGCCACCCCTATTGAGAATCGAAGTTGTCATTTGAACAAAAGGAAAGTTTTCTTCGTTTTCACATTATATGCCTGCCTCAGCTGAAGATGAAGTATTATGGAAAGTTCTTAAGATAAGTTATATGCCTGCCTCAGCTGAGGATGAAGTGTTACGGAAAATTCTTAAGATAAGTTAATTCAGCAACTCGAAGATCAACTTGGACTTTGACTGTAATTGTATTGCCAGCTATTTCGTGCGCTTTGCGTAAAGATGATTTTGAAGCTGTGAAACTTTCTTGTATCTGCACTATGACACGCTAAGTTTCAGAATGAGGTTTCGGGTGGGTGGGTGGTTCAGTTTGTTTCACAAGTTAAAATTCGTCGCGTCAACGTATAATTTGTCAGTTATGTTCTGTAAGTCAATTCTTCACATTAAAAACCTCTTTTCTTCCTCTTGAATTATGCTCGTGTGTGAATACGTCTCAGTGAAATTACTAACTGTGACGTCAGACGTACGTCAGAGGTAGTGGGATGGGGGTCACGGAGGTATGACGTGCTTAAGCAGTCTGCAAGACAACGATTCTTGATCAATAAATTTGGTTAAACCTTTGAACATGGATGTACACATAATTTGTATTTACCTTTAATACCGCTTTTTTAAAAAATTAATGAACACATTTCCAATGTGCTTCCTAATCTTACATAATGTATCCACTTGTAGTATTTATTATTCTGTGGTGTACAATTGATGCATAGATAAACGAACAAAAAGACTGATAGACAGGGAGACAGAAAGACAATTGGATGAATATATAATATAGAAATAAAGGGAGTTTATTAATATATTTGAAATATATGAACAAATATACGGCAACTTAACAAGGAAAACGGAGTGCGTGTGTGTGTATGTGCGTGCGTGCAAAAATAACACCAGCAACAACAAAAAGAACGATATGTAACAAATAAATCATAAATACAGGAATTTACAAATACCAATATGATTTTTTCTATTTTAAACAAAACTGAAAATTTTAGTTTAGCCACCTCATATCCTCATTGCCCCCCCCCCCTTCTCCCTACCTCCACCATTTAAACACGATCAGGCCATCGTCAAAAATGATTGATTCTCCAGGGTGCGGATGGCATGGGTAAGATTATTTATTTCACCCCATTTAGATTGTGGGGAGATTAATTGCACTCCGACGATGATATTTTTTATCGTTTTTTTTTTTCTTGTCAAGATGAAAACGCCATCCGCAAGCTCGCATGGGGAAATGTCTATACTCATTTGTATGTCTTTCACTTCGTCCAGTGCTGTCAGTAACTAAAATAATCGACCAGATAACAAGAAGGATTTCTTCTGGCCAGTTGCCTGTTTTGTTTGTGTTTTTCATTTGTTCCCTTGTTGGGTTTATTTATTTATTTATTTATTTATTTATTTCACTTCGCATAAGTGTCACGTATTTTCCCTTAATGTTACAGAAACGTAAATGATTTTAATCGGACGTGATGACTTTGAAGAGCCATGCTATCTTTATAAAAGAAAATATTTTAAATTAACGATTTTGTTTACGACTGTATTTGTAAATATTGTGTTTTTCTTGTTAGGGCGGTTTTGTTTCAGGAATGGAATTTGATTCTTTGTCATTTCTGATGTTGGTGACTTCACCGGTCGCCCCACATAGAAAACTAACGAAAAATTATCTGACTTCACTGATCACCTCATACGCCCACATACAAACTAACGAAAAAATATTTTATTTCACCGATCGCCCCACACGCCCACATACAAAACTAACGAAAAAATATCTGATTTCATACTTTTTAGATAGATAGATAGATAGATAGATAGATAGATAGATAGATAGATAGATAGATAGATAGATAGATAGATAGATAGATAGATAGATAGATAGATAGATAGATAGACAGATAGATAGATAGATAGATGGATAGATGGACGGTCGGACAAACAGATATCACTTCTTTGTATTAAAAAATCTATTGTAACTTAGGTTAAAGCTGATTGGAGTTCGTTAGTAGTTGAATATGCCCCATTCCCCCCAATAAAATGAACCAATCATAAATTTTAATTAATGCACTTAGTAGCTAGAAAGTACACCAAGCAGGATTTTCTTGAAGATTTCTACAATATCAAGACACTGAAGCTTAGGATGCAAGAATTTGTTAAGACTGGGCGTTAAATAATTATTGAAATGTAATGTTGTTTCATTGCTGTTAGGGTCTCTGTTTTTTGTGCACTGTTTTGGTTTTTTAGTGGAGTAAAATTATTTTATTTTGAAACTCTAAACATAATAATGAATATAAAATCACACTTTGTAAGGTGTTCTAATTTTAACAAAACGCTTATTATCCACGTATAATATTTCTAAAATAATACTTAATAAATATTTTATCTTCCGTTATGTAAAATGTTACCTTAAAATCGTCATGTCGAGTGTCAACAGTAAATTCTGTTTTTGATGCAATCCTGAAATAAATATATTTATGTATCAGTAGGTGTAAGCAATATCTTCTATTTTTAGAAAAAACTCCTGAAATGAACATATTACTTATCAATAAACGTTAGATATATCTTCTATTTTTAGAAACAATCCTGAAAAGAACACAAGTATTTATCAATATATGTTAGCTGTATCTTCTATTTTTACAAACAATCCTGAAGTGAACATATTTATTTATCAATAAACTTAGTTAAATCTTCTGTTTTTAGAAACAGTCCTGAAATGAACGTATTTATTTATCAATAAACGTTAGTTAAATCTTCTGTTTTTAGAAACAGTCCTGAAATGAATGTGTTTATCTATCAATAAACTGTTTATTTTCTTTAAAGCTCATTATTGAGTTATTGACTCATTTCAGCGGTAAAATGTTTTGCTATTAGACTGTTCCATTTCGACCATCACTCATTTTTCTGCAAGATCATTGTTAAGGTTACGATCAGCGAATCCATAAGGTCAGAAATTTGACCTTGATTCTAATGACGCACGTTAAAGTTTTGCAGTGACTTAAAGGGTTACAGTTGTAACTGTTACATCATTCAGCTCTTCACAAAATGGGATATTTGTTTACAGTTTTATTTCCCGAACATGACCAAAAGGCGACGGAGTGGTCCAAGATGGTTTCCTGAAGTGTGCTGAGAGTCAACTGTAGAAGTTTGCTTGACGTCAGTATTACATACATACGCAACACTATAATGTCAATAATAACTGTTTCCATCCATCAACAAATTTTAATAATAGCTTCTTCTGCTATTAAATGCTAGTATCTTTGCCGTTTGAAAGTTTTTGTTAATCTTTATTCGATTTTTAACGGTAACCTTTTGTTATAAGTTGCAGCATCTTGACGAGTGGAATTGTCTGACTTGGGAAAGTTAACTCTAATCGGCCATCGTTCTTTCCAAAATAATCTACACGAATTAACTTATTAAAAGATACTTAAATGTACTCTTGCCTGCTTTGGAAATAAATTGTCATGCCATTGATTTCTTTTTCTTTTTCATTTGCCCCGTGGATTGAATCTCTGGAATTTCTCGTTCAAACTCTTCCAACCTTCTTCGAGCTTTAAAAGTCTTGCCCGGATTCTTGAGATAAGTTGATTTATTACTGTACTCTTGCCCCAGAAAAACGCCAGTAATTTTTTTTCTCATCTTCTGATATTCACTCGAGTGTGTTCAATTAAATTGGCGATATTCTTACATGATTCTCTGCTAGGAAACCAAGCAGGAACCACAGCAAAGGCCCCGAAAGCAATTCATTTCGCAAGAAAAATCGTCGCTTCATCTACACCCTGTATATAACGGTTTTAATAAAAGAGATGTTACGGTCCAGTGTCACGGGGTGGGAAGGAAGGGTGTTTGCAGCTGCCAAAAAGGTTTTAATAACGTGCACATTCTATTTATTTATTCGATTCCATTTTAAATCGAATAATATGCAGTAAATCACTGTTCGAATTGTTTCCCCTTTGACATGGTGTGTATATGTGTGTGTGTGTGTGTGTTTGTGTGTGTGAGCTAAATTGTCTCCCTTTCGTCAGTTCAATTTTTACTTCGCGACTCCACAAATTTCAGCCGAAGACGAACACTCCTGCGTTTTAGGAAGAATATTTTTTTAACTTTTGAGAAGAAGGAAATTTTAGGGAGGAAGGAGGTTTGATTAAGAGGTGGGTGCTGGCAATGAGGTGTTTTGTTTCTAATTTTATTTTTTCTGTAAGAGTTGATTTGGTAACGATCACTAAACACTTTCTTTTTTTTCCTTATTATTTTTCCCGTTTTTAACAAACAACGGGTGTTTTTTTGTTTAGTCTTTTACTGTTTTGCTAGGAAATTGAACATAATTCAAAGTTTAAAAATACTTTTAAAAATTTATATTATATATTTTTTCTTTAAATATCATGTGCTATAAACCTAAAAGGTGACCGAGAAAAAATCATTTTAAAATCATAGCATTGCTGTTTTGGGGTTTTATTATTATTGTTGTTAATTTTTTTCTATAGTTTACTGGGTGCGTTTAATGAGGATTATTGCTTGAATGTGTTTTTCTAAATAATCGTAAATAAATTTACAATAATATAATAAATATCTTGTAACGTGAAATATAAAATTGCTTTAACCAAATACTATCTAAAACAACTGCAAATATTAATGCTGTGGATAAATCGCATTCAACAGGGCAATTCTATTGACAATAAAAAGTGGACAAATGATAAAATACTATTATGGTTGCATGGATGACTTATAAAAATAGCAAACTATTTTCATTCTCAAATGATGTTTTGTACACTATACTGGTGTGCTGTGCAATGCATTGATGTGATTTGTAATGTATGGATGTGTTGTGCCATGTATTGACGTGTTGTGTCATGCATTGATGTGTTGTGCGTTTGTTTTGTAATGTGTTGGTGTGTTGTGAACTAATTGATGCGCTGCGCACCAAATTTAAATTGATTCATTACACACTAAAGTAATGCACTGTGAACTACACTAATGCGTTGTGCACTACACTTATGCATTGGGAACTAATTGATGCGTTGTGCACTAAACTGATGCGTTGTGCACTACACTTATGCATTGGGAACTAATTGATGCGTTGTGCACTAAACTGATGCTTTGTGCACTAAACTGATGCGTTGTGCACTACACTTATGCATTGGGAACTAATTGATGCGTTGTGCACTAAACTGATGCGTTGTGCACTAAACTGATGCGTTGTGCACTAAACTGATACATTGTGAACTAAACCGATGCATTGTTTGATGTACTAATATTCTGTGTTCTCTATTGACTTTTGCTATGTTATACTGATGCATTGAGCATTATATTGATGTGTTGTGTAGTGTATTGATGTGCGCCCTTTTGATGCTTTGTAAAACTGTTTTGGACTTGTTATGAGTAGTATGGATTCGTTATGTACCAAAGTGATCAATTGTGCATGGTATTGGATTATTATGTGCTGAATTGTGCAAAAGCTGTATTGACGTATATACTATATTGCACTGTTTTGACTTGTTATGCCAGGGACCATAATTATTCGAAACAAGTGCGTCGACAGAAGTGTGTCATTAGCTGATTGCCGGAAATTACAATCATAAGTGTGTCATTAGCTAAGAACCAGAAGTCCTTAGTGGAAGTATTAGAAGTATAAAATGCAGCATACATGCAATCGTATGGTCAGGAGTGGTAATCAGTATTTGATAACAATGAAAATTGTGATTTTACCAAAGCCTTTAAGAATTGTGTCAGTCCATATGTACGAAAAACCACAATGTGGGAGGTAACGGCCTATGAACACACGTGAATGACCTGAGACACCAATCTGATAAAGGTGTATGATCCTACTTTACCCCTCTCTCTATGTCTGTTTTAAGACATACACAGAAATATTAATGAAACTGAATTATGACGGTTTTAAGACATACGCATAAATTCATAAGACCAAAGCCTATGTTGGTTTGAAGGTTAAAGCCTGGAGTCTTATTTCTAAAATCTGAAGTCAGATGAGCTGGGGCCAGTTTTTGAGTGTAAGAATCAGGGCAATTTCTGCTGGGTCTGGAAACAAAGGCTAGTTTTTGTGGAATTCTGTTGGATCCACATTATGGGAAATATTTAATTTCTAAATGGAGATAAAACTTGTCTGAGTTACTTTCGAACTGCAAGGTAGGA